>CAOKZL010002321.1:0-211472 GCA_948472985.1 Iguana delicatissima | reverse complement strand
TTCATGAAACTGTGGACCATGGTCCAAGAAGCCAAACTGTTCCTGGTGGCATCATTTATGGATCCAGTTGTTCACCTCCGCTATTTTTCTCTCCCTTCCTGGCTGTGTCCTTCAATTGGGAGAAGAGACAAAATGACGACCGGTGCATTAAGGTCTTTCAGCTTCCCACCCAGAGCCTCGTAAACCCTTATCTTTTGACGGCTGTCCCTTGCAGTGTCATTGGTTCCCACACAGACCAAAAGTTGACCAAGTTTTATCAGCCGCTGTGTTAAATCATGGATCTTTGCCCCAGGGAGACAATACACCTCATGAGACATCAGGCCCACAAACCACTGCTTCTGTGGGAATCCCGTACCATCACCACACACCTCCTTTGAAGATTGGCAAAGGCCAGTCCTTTCTCTAAATATTCCAAGATCCCCTGCATGTTCTCTGAGGACTGACACTGTTGCTCCTACTCCTGACCCTCATCCTCCCTGATAGGAGAGAAAGCTTCCAAGATCAGATGGGATTTAGTGCCTACAGAGTATTTTATCTTTCTTAAAATGAGGTGCCCAGAATTGAGATACTACAGATGAGACCTGACCAGCACAGAATATACTGGAACTATTACTTCTTTTGACTTGCAAAATATGCTTCTATTAATGCACGCTAAAATATCATTCACCTTCTTTGCTTCAGCTTCAGACTGCTGGCTCATGTTCAACTTATGATCAATAATAATCCCACCATCCTTTTTGCATGTAGTACTGGTGACCCATGTATTCCCTGTCCTATATCTGTGCATAAGGTTTTTGTGGTCTAAGTGTAGAATTTTGCATTTGTCTCTGTTGAATTTTATTTTATTAATTTCTGTCCAATTTTCTAGTTTATCAAGGTCCTTTTGAATTCTGTTTCTTTCTTCTATACCCTCCTCCTGGTTTCTGCAAATTTGATAGCAATTCCCTCTACCTCATCATCTAAGTCATTAATAAAAATGTTAAAAGAGTAATGGCCCTAGGAGAGAAACCTGAAGCACTCCACTTACGACTTCCTTCCAGTCTAAAATGCAGCCATTGATGACAACTCTTTGAGCACACTTTTCCAACTAAGTATGGATCCATCTGATGGTATTTCTATCTATTCAATATTTAATCAGTTTGTTAATCAAAACATTGTGGGGGATCTTATCAAATGCTTTGCTGAAATCCTGGTAAATGACAACCACAGCATTCCCACCAACTGCTAAACTATTTACCGAATTTAAAGAAAAAAAGACATAAGATTAGTTCAGAATTTGCTTTTGACAAAACCATGGTGGCTCCTACTACTCACTGCATTGCAATCAAGATACTTGCAGACAGACTCCTGTATAATCCATTATAACATTTTTCCTGGTATTGAATACAGACTGCGTGGCCTGTAGTTTCCTTAATCTTCTCTTTTGCCTTTTCAAAGAGAAGGACAATGTTTGCCTTTCTCTAGTCCTCTATTCTCCAAGATTTCTGAAAAATTATGACAAGTAGTTCCACAAATACATCATCAAGTTTCTTCAATACTCTGGGATGTAAACCATCTGGTCCTGCAGATTTGAACTTATTTAGGTTTAACTGATTCCTGACTAACTTCTTATCAATCTCAATTTGCAATCTGTGTCAAGGACCATTTCCACACGGAATCCTGGGGTTTGCAGTTTAGGGAGGGGGCCTGAAAGAATTCCATAGGATGTTGAAAGTGGAATAATAGCACTATAATGGTCTAGTGCAGAAATGGCTGATGCATGGAAGCACAAGGGGGAGCAGAACTGAAGCAGCATATGTACTGAGTAGTTCTGCCTAGGATTACATAGGATTATGAGCTTATGGATAGGAAGCTGAAGGGCCTTTGTGCACAGGTTGTCATTTCGTCTGTCTTCCCTGTGGAAGGACATGGCTCACAAAGGGAAAGAAGAATAGTGGAGATCAATAACTGGCTCCGAAGGTGGTGCCTTTGGGAATGATTCAGGTTTTTGGATCACAGCTTCCATTTCATGAAGATGGTCTTCTGGCAAGGGACAGCCTGCACCTCACAACCGTCGGCAGGAACGTTTTTGCTAACAGTCTCACAGAAGGATCAGGAGGTCTTTAAACTGAGTTTGACTGGGGTAATTATTCTGGGCAAGGATTCAGCGAGTGCTGGGGAAAATGTCCCAAATGATTTAGATAGGGCAGGCCAAGTAGAACTAGAGACCAACATGGGGAGGGAAAGTAACTTTTGTACAGGACTTCCAGGAAGGGCACATGGTCTCAAGTGTCTCTATACTAATGCACAGCACATGGGAAATAAGATTTAATGGGCATCACTGAAACCTGGTGGGATGAATCTTTTGATTGGAATGTAGGAATAGAGGGGTATAACTTATTTCGCAGAAACAGACCAAACAAGAAAGGAGGAGGAGTAGCCTTAGATGTCAATGATGTTTTCAACTGTGAAGAGATCCGTGATTTAAATCTAGGAAGCCAAGTTGAGAGCATCTGGGTAAGAATTAAGGGGCGAGAAACAATAGAGATGTGATTGTGGGAGTTTGCTACAGGCCTCTGGGTCAGCCTGAGGATTTGGATGAGGCCTTCCTGGAGCAGATGACCACACACTCAAAATGGAGAGATGCAGTGTTAATGGGAGATTTCAGTTATCCTGATATTTGTTAGCAGTCAAACTCTGCCAAGACCGCAAGATCCAACAGGTTCCTCACTTGCCTTGCAGACAATTTCATGGTCCAGAAGACGGAAGAGGCGATTGGCTATTTTAGATCTGATCCCAACCAACAAGGATGACCTAGCTGATGAGTGGAGGTGGTGGGATCCTCTGGGGGGAGTGTTTGTGAGCCCACCAACAAGCACAGAGCTAGGCATGGCCCTTAATTGCTGAACATTCCTTTCTCCATCTAGGCAAGCCAGACTCAGCCAGATCTTGCTTTAGGAGACTTCCTTAGACAAACACCTCATTAAAGATGCACGTTACTACAAAGAGCCCCCTGCCCCAAGCAGGTAACTTGACGAGCTAAATGCATAACCACCCAAGCGAGCTGCATCTGCATACTGGCCATTCCATTGTTGATTCGGACTTAATTCCATCATGCTAAATTCTGACTTTTCAGAGACATTGTCTCGCGCCCAAACCTCATTGTTCTATCCCAAGTACAGACTAGCCCATGGTCATATTTTCCCTATAAAAACCTCCAGTTCCGAGAGCTTCCTTGGATCGCTCCCGAGTTCCAGATCGCCTTGCTGCTGTTTTGCCCAGCGAGCTCCCCTCAGCGAACCACACTGAGCTTCTTCTCTCCATCTGCAACTACAAGAAAGGTGTCGTATCACCCATTTCCCCCGAAAAACTCTTATTTCCTATTTCTTAGTTAGCGGTGTGGTTGTGTTGTCTTAAGTGTTTGTCTGTTCTTAATAAAACCTCATTTTTGCTATTTCAAATTGTCTGACTGCTTGACTGACCTGACCCCGTAGATATTGGGTTAAAGATTCCGCTGTGTTGCCCTGCCTCTCATTTTGCTAACTTGTGCTTTGAGCTAATTTCCCCCACCATTACTGGAGCACGATTGGAGTCCCTCCCGGGACCCCCAGTAAACAGAGTAACAGCCAGACACGCATCCTAAACTTTAAGAAAGCTGATTTCTGTAAACTTAGGAAGTTATTTACTGAAAGCCCATGGTCAAGAATACTAAAAGAGAAAGAAGTTCATGAGGGATGGGAGTTTCTTAAAAGTGAGATATTGAAGGAACAATTGAAAACTGTGCCAATAAGGATGAAAAATGGCAGGTGTCTAAAGAAACCAGAATGGTTGACTAAAGAACTCTCAGCTGAGCTAAGTGTTTAAGTGTTAAAAGAAACATGTTCAGGAAATGGAAGAATGGTGAAACTACCAAAGAGGAATTCAAGCAAATAGCAGGTTATGTAGGGAGAAGGTCAGAAAAACTAAAGCGCAGAATGAACTCAGGCTTGCCAGAGACATTATAACAATTAAAAGGGCTTTTTTAGATATGTCTGCAGCAAAAGGAAAAACAAGGAAATGATAAGAGTCACTGCGTGGAGAAGACGGCCAATAACGGAGGGAAGAGAGAAGGCAGAACCACTCAACACCTTCTTTGCCTCAGTTTTCTCCCAAAAGGATAGAAGTACTCAACCTGGGGGATGGGGAACAGGTGAGGAAGGGGGGGAAATGCAGCACAGAATAAGTAGGGAAGTAGTACAGGAATATTTGGCTAAACTAGATGAATTCAAGTCTCCAGGGCCAGATGAATTACATGCAAGGATATTAAAAGAACTGGCAGAAGTCATTTCTGAATCACTCACAATAATCTTTGAGAATTCTTGGAGAACAGGAGAAGTCCCAGAAGACTGGACGAGGGCAAATGTCATCCTCATCTTCAAGAAGGGGGAAAAAGAGGACCCAAATAATTATCGCCTGGTCAGCCTGACATCAATACCAGGAAAGATCCTAGAGTAGATCATTAAACAGTCAGTTTGTAATTACTTAGAATGCAATGCCATGATCACTAAAAGTCAACATGGATTTCTCAAAAATAAGTCATGCCAGATTAATCTTATCTCTTTTTATGATAGGGTTACAAGCTTGATGGAAGAAAGGAATGCTGTAGACGTAGCATATCTTGACTTCAGTAAGGCCTTTGACAAAGTTCCCTATGACATTCTTGCAAAGAAGCTAGTAAAATGAAGGCTGGACAGGGCTGCTGATAGGTGGATTGGTAATTGGTTGACCGACCAAACCCAAAGGGTGCTCACCAATGGCTGCTTTTCATCTTGGAGAGAAGTGACTAGTGGGGTGCCGCAGGGTTCTGTCCTGGGCCCAGTGCTATTCAACATCTTCATCAATTACTTGGATGAAGGAATAGAGGGTATGCCGATCAAATTTGCAGATAACACCAAATTGGGAGGAGTTGCTAATACCCGAGAGGACAGGATCAAAATTCAAAATGACAGATTGGAAAGCTTGGCCAAAGCTAACAAAATGAATTTCAACAGAGAGAAATGTAAGGTTAGGATGGGGGACATGTGGCTGGATAACAGTACATGTGAAAGGGATCTAGGAGGCTTGGTAGATCACAAGCTGAACATGAGTCAGCAGTGTAATGCGGCAGCCAAGAAAGCCAACGTAATTCTTGGTTGTATCAATACAGGTATGGTGTCTACATCGAAGGAGATAATGGTACCACTCTATTCCGCATTGATTAGACCTCATTTGGGATACTGTGTCCCAGAACTGGGCACCTCAATTCAAGAATGATATCAACAAGCTGGAACGTGTCCAGAGGACAGCAACCAAAATGGTGCAGGGTCTGGAAGCCATGTCCTATAAGGAATGGCTCAAGGAGTTGGGTATGTTTAGTCTGCAGAAGAGAAGACAAGATAGCCATGCTTAAATATTTGAAGGGATGTCATGTAAAGAAAGCAGCGGGCTTGTTTTCCGCTGTCCCAGAGACTAGGACAAGGAGCAATGGATTCAAGCTACAGGAAAGGAGATTCCAATTGAACCTCAGGCAGAACTTCTTCATGGACAGAACTGTCCAGCAGTGGAAAATGCTGCCTCAGAGTGTGGCGAAGTCTCCTTCTTTGGAGGTTTTTAAGCCGAGACTGGATGGCCATCTGTTGGGAATGCTTTGATGTGTGTTCCTGCATAGCAGGAGGATTGGACTCAATGGCCCCTGGGGTCTCTTCCAACTCTATGATTCTATGCCTTTTTGTTGTGATCTCTTAGCATTTCATCATCCTTCATGAGCAGTTGTCTCACCATTTCCTTGGTCATTCTCTTTCTTTGAATGTATTTGAAAAATGCCTTCTTGTTGCCTCCTGCTTGTTGCCTCCTGCTTATTTTGAATTAATAACTTGTGACCAGTCTAAAGTGCTAAAATCCCAGAAAATTTTCCTGTTAGCCCAACCTCTTTTATTTGCACAATACGTTCACTTCTTTTAACATTAAAATGCAAAGTCACGGGGCATCTGGAGCTCTGCCAAAAAGGGGTGGTTTTGTTGTCTGAACAAGAACAACTTGTTTGCGTTTTAACAGCAGCCAAAAGTGTAGCACCTAGATAGCCAAAGTTTCTTCTGGAATGGAGATAAGGTTGTGGGGAAGACTTTGCCTACTGGTACTTTTTCAGGTCAGCAGGATCAAATTACACATTACATCCATGTGTTACAGCAATTAACATACTTAAAAAAAAAAACCTTAGACACTGTACCCACCCACTCCTGCAAGCAGATGCACTCAGTGTAAGAAGGAAAGGAAAAGAAAAACTTCCAAGTCTTGGGAAAAAAAGTTGAGCACAATAGAGAAGTTCTCCTTGAGGTGCTGTTGGTGGATGAAGAAATTAGAGGCAAAGGGCCTGTTAGCTTCTGAATAAAGGGAAAATTGAAGGGAATTGGAAGAGGAAGGGGTACTGGTCAGAAAAATATCAAGGCAATATCAGAAGAAGTGAAAAAGCAGCAAAGTGGCTTTCTTGTGAGATCGGTGCAACCATGTGGAATACAAATAACAATCTCTCTTCCATTTCAAATTGAGACGTCCTGACCTACAAGCAGATGCCCTTGCTTTGGAATCACCCCAGTACTTATGAAAGTTTGCCACCTCAGATTCCATATTCAGAGAAGACAGACAGACAGACAGATAGATAGATAGATATTTGACTGAAGAAGGTGAAATGATACTAGGCCTGGGGAAAATATGATTAAGTCAGGATATTTTTGCTAGCTAGGGAAAAGCTCTTGAGAAAATAGGCACCAGGATAGTACTCTCCATTATCTCTCGAGACCCTACCAATAGAAAGCAGCAATAGCCAGGGCAAACAAATTAAGCATCCTCTATCTTCAACAGTTCCACAGAGGAGCGGGACAGTCTGTGGTGGAAAATTTCCTGGAGGTACTGTAATAGGTTTGCCTTGTTGTGTGCCTTCAAGTTATTTCCAACTTACAGCAAGCCTACCGTGACCCTAGCACAGGGTTTCCTGGGGCTGACAGTGTCTGATGTGCCCAGAGTCACCCAGTGGGTTTCCACAGTTGAGCAGAGAATTGAACCCTGGTCTACAGGGTTGTAGTCCAGTGTTTAAACCACCGCACCCACATGCTCTCACCATGGGGTTGTTCTAAGTTGGAAATGACTTGAAGACACACAACAAGAAGAACATTCAAGTCATGGGCAGCCATGTGCCAAGGAGGCTGTAGGTAGAAGGTTCTGCAAGGAGGCAAAACCAGGTGCCTTCCAGGATCACTGCCAACAAAATGTTTCTCAGGGCAATTTAGCAGATGCTCCCTGTTTTCTGCGCTGCATAACAAGCCCTATAGCAAAATTTTGAACCCATGGTTATAATTGCCAAGCTTCTTCCATTTTCAAAGGGCTCTTCCTCGCAACTAACAGGCCTGCAGTTACGACTTCTATTACCCCGCTGCTTCCAGAGTCCGAGTTGGAAACCGGCGTTGCCACTCAGCAAAGTTCTTGAGGAAAGCGGGGGGGGGGCGCGGAGCTGCTGACGATATCAGAAGACTAATTAATCGCCCGCCCCGTCTGCGTTACTGAGGCGTCGCTAAGGTTATCTTCCCTTTACTTCCTTGGGGCCCCGATCTCGCTGGAGCTCCCGTGCGAAAGGGACGGACTAAATCTAGCCTCTCCGCACAGCTGGCCTCCACCCCCTTCTCGTTGTTCTTTTTCAAATTCCTTGTACACTTTTTATTTTTTTATTTTTAATTTAAAAATTCCTATTACGTTACAAAAATGTAACGCCCTCTTCCCCCTCTTCTTCAAGCCCCAGGGGGAGAACGGATTCAATCCGGGAGAAACAGCCAGGAGCCTTTATGCCCCCGTACCTACGTGGGAGAAGCCCTTTTTGCTGGGTTTAAGAAAGACGCAGTGCACGCTGCGCGTTTAACGTGGCGCTCGGTTCGACCCTAGAAAAAGCAGCACGTGGTTTGCCCGGCCCGTTTGTCAAAAGGCGCTGGCATCGGAGCGCGCGGGCCAGCTCCGCCCCAGGCACCCGAAGCACTGGACGCGCTCGACCCGCGAGAAGGGAGGTAAGCCGCGCGCCCTTCCCGCCGGGCTTTGCCGCTTGCTTCGAGGAAGAGCCCCCTTTGAGTGCGAAGCCCCTGCGAGGTCGGACGGCCCGACATTGGAAAAGCAGACCGCTCCCACGGTTTTCACGGGCAGAACGGAAGCGGCGGAGCCGCGGGCGAGGGAGAGTATTTGTACGTTTCTTCTAATCTGAATGGTATCCGCTTTCTCTTTAGTGCTGCTCAAATGGAAGAAGCCCACTTTCGTCTGTTGAGGAATAACAGGGTTTCTAAAGACTGTGTGATGGAATAGAATAGATGATAAACCCCTACGCAGCATTGCTGCTCCTTCAGACATTTATGTTTTTCTGAATAATTTTTAAAGCAAAGCGAGGAAATCCAGTCACATCTGACACTAAAATGTGATTTTCTTTCCTAATGTCCAGTTAGGGTTTTCTATCTTCAGGTTCATCTCCCATGGTTCAAGTCCCATGGTGCATATTTTAGATTTTCCTTCTCTGTTCCAAAAGTATATTTTGCTTTTGGTGCAGTTTCTATCACTAAACTACAAACCCCAGAATTCCGCAGAATGATGCCATGACAGTTAAAGTGGAATAACAGTGCTATAACAATGTAGTGTGACAGGGACCAAAATGAATGTCAGCAGGGATAAATTCAAGATACTGCATGTAAGGAAGAAAAATGGAATACGCAAATAATAGGATGAGTGATACCCGGCTTGAAAGGAGAACTTATGAAGCAGTACTATTCTGCTTCAGCCAGACTTCACCTGAAATAATGTGTCCAGTTCCGAACACCATAGTTCGAGCTGGAACTTGTAGCGTCTACAGGTGTCCAGAGAAGGGCAACCCAGCAAAGGTCTGGAAACCAAGCCTTATGAGGAATGCTGAGGGAGCTGGATATGTGTAACTAGGAGGAGAGAAGACTGAGGGGTAACTTGGTAGCTGTCTTCAAATATCTGAAGGGATATCAAATAGAAAATGCTTATTTTCAGCTGCTCTATAAACTAAAACACAAAGCAGTGGGTTAAAATTACAAGAAGAGAGATTCTAGCTAAACTTTAGGAAGAATTCTTTTCTGCAGTATGAGCTGTTTGACAATGAAATGGATTGCTTTGGAGGATGGTAGATTGACCATCTTTGGAGATCTTTAAGCAGAGGTTGGGTTGGCATCTTTCAGAAGTGTTTTAGTCATACATTCCTGTATGGCAGGGTATTGGATGAGATGGCCATTCTGGTCCCTTCCAGCTTTATAATTCAAGATGACTGGATTCTTATCATACTTCAGCTTGTTGGTTAGTTTGAACTAGAGTAGACCCATTCAGTCAATTGTTGAATGGTGAATTAACCTGTAGGTAAATCCCACAGATGCAATAAATCTACCACGGTCAGGACTAACAATAGGATTTAGGCCCATGTGCATTTACTGGCCTAGTTAGTACCAAGATACTTGTGTTATCAACAACAGTTTGTGAGCAACAGACAATGGTGATAAAATGGTCTGTCAGTCCTTTTTGTATTAAAATTCCCTCTGATTGCATCCTTACGAGTTCCACTCCCAACCATGTGTAGTAGATATATAACTGAATTTTTTTTAATAGAACCCCATGCATCTGAAGTGGGCCATAGTCCTTGAAAGATCATGTTCTAATACATTTATGAATCTTCCTGGTACCACAAGGATCTTTGTTGTTCCTTTACTTTTAATGTCTTCATCCCATATGTAGGAGTTATGTTTATATTGTCTTCCTCACTCTAGATGTAGATGGATTTCAGAGATTCACAGGACTATAGTGATGGAAGGGGCCCTATAGGGTATTGAGTCAAACCCCCTGCTCAATGAAGGAAAGCCAACAACAGAAGGTTTTAGCAGGTAGCTATCTAGCCTCTCTTTGAAGGCTTCCAGAGAAAGACACCTCACCGCTTCGGTAGGTCATTTGATCCATTCTTTAATACCATTTACTGTCAATAAGTTGCTTCTAATGTTCAATCAAGATCTGTCCTCCTGTGACTTAAAACTATAGAACTGGTCCTATCCTCTAGGACAGGAGAGAACAAACCTGTACCCTTCTCTCTGTGACAGCCTTTTAGATATTTAGAGTGCAATCATGTCACCCTCCAGTCTTTTCTTCACCAGGCAGAACATGCCCAACTCCTTCATTCTTTCTTCTTCTATTTTATTCTCCTCATCTAGTTTGTCATCCTTGTTGCCCTTCTCTGAACCTGCTCCAACTTATCTATATCCTTCCTAAAAGGATGTGCCCAGAACTGAATGCTGTACTCCATATGAAACCTGACTAGTACACAATATAGTGGGACTAGTATTTCCCTTGTTTTGTGTTGTAAACTCTGTGTGTGTGTGTGCGTGTGCGTGTGCGCGTGCATGTCTTCAAGTCATCTGTTGACTTATGGCAACCCCTTGAATTTCATAGGGATTCTTAGGTAAGGAATAATCTACATTTCTATTAATTCAGGCTAAAATATTATTTGCCTTCTTTGCTGCAGCATCACACTGTTGAGTCATGTTCAATTTATGATCAACAATAATCCCAAGGTAATTTTCACATGTATTACTGCTGCTTTTCACATGTACTGCTTGCTACTCCATCCTACAAATGTTCATCTGGTTGCATGACCTAATGTAGAATTTGTATTTGTCTCTGCTGAATTTCATTCTGTTATTTCAGCCCAATTTTCCAGTTTATCAAGGACCTTTTGAATTTTGTCCCTATATTCCAATGTGTTAGCAACCCCTCCATTTTTTGTATTACCTGCAAGCTTGATAAAAATTCCCTCCAACACATCATCTAAGATTGATAAAAAAAATATTGAAAAGTGTCAGCTCTAGGACCCTGCAGCCCAGCACTCAAGACTTCCCTTCAGTTTGATGTGACACTTGTTTTTATTGCCTGTTAGAGTTGTGTAGTGGTTTGGCCATTGGATTATGACCCTGGGATTCAATTCCCCACTTGACCAAGGAAACTCATTGGGTGACCTTGGGCACACCACATACTCTTGGCCCCAGAAAATCCTGTGATAAGAGTCACCTTACAGTCTCCATAAGTCAGAAATGACTTGAAAGCACACAACAACAGCAACAACAAAATGTAAGTTAGCTGTGTTGTACAGGCCATTTACATCACTTGGTATAAATTTCTGGGAAGATGGAGGGACCTCTGTGGTGCCTAACTCTTCCTATTAGTGAGGAAAAGCTACAGAAGCCAAGTAGAAAGAAACGGAAGGAAGAAATAGGGGATAGATATGTGTAGAAAAACTAATGTGATGGCAGGCAAAGAGGCAAAGAGAGACAGGTAGGGGCAATGCAATGAAAAGAGGCCCAGTAAATAGAAAAATGGTTTCAGTGTCTTGTAATATGCTGCAATAAGGAGAATGCAGAGTGAGGAAGCCTAATAATCCTTTTAAATTAAATCAAATTTTAAGATTGGCCTAGGAATTGAGAGTGGATTGAGCATTTCTCCTCTCGATGAACTCTGTTGATTTCTCCTATTGTAGGAGGCCATGGCAAAAAGAATAGCAGTTATTGGTGCTGGTGTAAGTGGACTAACATCAATTAAAGGCTGCCTAGAAGAGGGACTTGAGCCCACTTGTTTTGAGCAAAGCAATGACATTGGAGGACTTTGGAGATTCACAGTAAGTAGGAAGCCTTATTACTTGAATGGAACCTTACAGGAGTTTTCCTCTGCAAAACATATTCTGATTTTAATCGTATGCTCATTTCAATCTGGGTTAAGAATTTACACCAATTGAAGTTTCCTCAGCCAAACTAGCAAATTTCCCCGGTGGTCTCATACTCTTTGCCATGATATGTATGTCATTAGAACGTAAGATGATTTATGCTGGATCAGACGGAAGACCTGTGTAGAGCAGCGTTCTGTTCACATAATGGCTGACTACTATGTGGAAAGCTTGCAATTAAGACATGAATGCAATTACCAGCAACTAATAATGAAAGGTATGCTGCCTGTGGTCTGCATGAGAATACATATCCATCATGATTCGTGGCCACATCTTCAATGTGTTTAAAGTCCTGGCTGGATACAATAAGCACTGGATTGTTGGTCACATTGCACAAAGTGAACTGTTTTAGGGTGAAATTGGTCACTGAAGCCAAACAATTAATAGCAAGTAATTAATTTGGCTCTGAACTGAGTCACAAGCAAGACTGACCAAAGTCATTTTAGGCCATGAGACAGAAAATCTTAATGTAAGCACACATTTGGTATGATGGTATAATGAATGGAACAGTAAAACCTTCTTCTACATGTACGAGAGCTGTAACCAATTTATTAACTAATATAGGTTATTTGTTGTCAGTTGTGCTTCTGGAAACATTAGGACTATCTTGAACAACGTACAGCTAAAGAAGTCAAATGATACAATTTTTGGAAGACTTCAAGATGCAGGCCATTTCCTCACTACGCTGTTAGGGTGCTATTATTTCACTTACCACATCCTGTGGAATTCTGGGGTTTGCAGTTTAGAGAGGGGTGTTTAGAATTCTCAGTCAGAGAACTTTTTGGCCTCAGTAAACCACAAACCCCAGTGGAATAATAGCATACAACAGTGTAGTACGAAAATGGCCTTGGACTTAGGCACATGCATGTTTTTGTATTGGGGAAACACAAAAGGTTTTTGTTGAAGAAGAGGAGGAGAAGGAAAGGAGGAGGAAGAAGAAGAAGCAGCAGCAGCAGTGGTGGGGGAGGAGGAGGAGGGGAGAAGTGCAAATGTGAGCAGAGAACCAGTGAGGTGTGGTGGCCTGAACACCAGAATACGGCTCTGAAGACCAGGGCTAAAATCCTTCCTTTGTCATGTTAACTCACTGCTGAAGTTAGAAGTAGGCAATGACAACCCCTTCTGAACAAATCTTGTCTTAGGGTCCCCATAAGTCAGAAATGAGTTGAAGACCTATGACAAGTGTGAGCGTATAAGTCGGCATCAGCTTTAATCACATATCCAGTTTGTAACCAAACCCTGATTTGTTTAAAACTAGTAATGAAGTCGAGTTCTGTTATTCCTGAGGGACCAGCATAGTAAGTCATACCAGTATTATAGGCTTTGTGTTTAGTATGGGGTGGGAAACATACAGCCCTCAATATATTGTTGCCTTGCAGCTCCTAGCTGTCGCAGCCAGCATAGCAATCCAACAACAGTGCTGGGAATTGCAATCCAACAACATCCAGAGGGCTACATGATTCCCACCCCAGGCTTATTCTCTTGTTATTGAAGACTTTTCATATGTTTGTGTTTTTTAGGAAAAGGTAGAAGAAGGTAGGGCAAGCATCTACCATTCAGTCATCACCAATAGCTCCAAAGAAATGACATGCTTCAGTGACTTTCCAATGCCAGAACACTTCCCAAACTTTTTGCACAATTCCAGGTTCCTGGAATATTTGCGGCTATATGCAAAGCACTTTGATCTCCTCAAGTATATCAAGTTTAAGGTAAGTTGATTTAAAATGGGGTGCAGCTACAATTCCAATAGACAAAGTATGGTTCATCTGTACAGGCTTGTTGTTTTTAAAAAATGGCTGTCAAGTACAGCTACTTTGTGTTGCTCAAGAAAATACATGCATGATTTTCATGTTGTTTATTGGAAACACAACAGGTCTGTAACACCAACGTTGCTGGAGTCAAAACCTTGCTTCAGGGGCTATGTTATATAGCAAAACACATTCATCCATCAGCATTCCCCCCCCCACACACACACACGCACTCATTGGTAGTTCTTCCAGGTTCATACCCCACTTAATTGCCAAAAGGTTTTCCTTTGGTTAAAGCTACTTCTGTCTACAGTTACTTTGATCTTTAGAAATTCTCCCCCAGAATTTAATTCTAAATGCCCCCCTTGCATTCTTTAGCCTAATCCTCAATACTGACCATTTCGTCTTTAACATGCCAGCCTACCCTAATTCTCAATTGCACCCCCAACATTCTCTTTTACACCCAACATTTCTATACAGCTACACATGACCCCTTCCATTCCACAGATCTCTACATGTCTAGGAGAAATAATGACATGAGAATGGCAGAGTACCTTAAAAACAAAAATAAGACTTATCTATACTATAAACTAGCGTTTAGGAAGCTTTCTTTTTTGGACAACAACATCCTTATATTGTGGAATTCTGGGAAGTCTAGTTCAAAACTAACTTCTACAAGCTCTGCTACAAACACAGGTATTTCCAGGAAGGAACTGGCAAAACCAGCTCTGAGTTTTCCTTGCCTAAAAAAACCCTATGAAATTCATGGGGCAGCCATAAGTCAACATGCAACTTGAGGACATGTGTATGAACATGTTCATACGTGTATGAACATACCCACAAGGTTAAACCTGGATGCTGTAGTGTACATACGGACATCAGCTGCACTCAGCTTTCTCTCCTTCATGGTTTTTTTTTAAAAAAAAGATTAATTTAGTACCAGTCTGCAGTAGTATGATTTCCAAGAATGCTTGTGGGATGTCTGTGGGCCCCAAAAACACAATTATAAATAAAAACAGTGTGTATCTGCAGCTCAGTGTTTTATTTTGGAATGTATCTAGACACTCAAGAAGGTAAGTTGGGAAACGTTCTTGAACAGAGGGAACATCCCAGGAGATGGATGAAGGAAGCAAAGGTGTGTTTTGTCTGTGATTTGTGTGTATGTTGCCTGTTTTGGGGTGTAGTGTGCCTGTGTATATATGTCATGCCCTGGTAGACAGTAGTGGTTGTTGGTAGCAAAACAAGCAACACAGCATACTTCTTCCGAATTTGCTGAGATTAGAGCATACATAAAGTTCACAGGTTTTATAACTTCACATAAAAATTTAGGCACACAAAGCCGTGATTGGAGGGGATCATAAATTTAATGTCACCTCACATCTTCACACATTTCCCAGACAGTTGTTTATCCATCTTTCATCTTTGGGGCAGGGACATATTTCCTTCCTCTTATCTCTGGACACTTCAAGTTCTAACAGGAAAACAATGGCTTTTACAGTGCCTTTGTTTTCCTCCACTCTGATCTTCTTCTCCTTACATTATGACATGGGTTACCACCCTGACAATATGTAAATTCCTTTGTGGAGGAAGGTATATGGATGTCAGTAAGTCCTGTTCTGAACAATGCCA
Source organism: Iguana delicatissima (assembly GCA_948472985.1). NCBI lineage: Eukaryota > Metazoa > Chordata > Lepidosauria > Squamata > Iguanidae > Iguana > Iguana delicatissima. The sequence continues at coordinate 196,301 of CAOKZL010002321.1, read as the reverse complement.
ATTTGCCTTCTGTGAAATGAGTATTTTGTTTTGTTTGAGGGGCAATAAATATGTGTTTTGTCAAGGCAAGAACCCTGCCTTTTACTAAATTTTTCAACCAGATAGATTGCTTCAGTCCCCTCACTTTGTTTTCTGTATAATAGATGATGGAGCAGAAAATGTTGGGTTCATTTTCTGTTTTAGAGCTTAGAATGGAAGTGTCCATGATATTCTTACAAAACTCCAAACCTGCCCACAAGTCCCTAAAGGTTGGGGGTTTAAACACATGTAGACTGCATTGTAGTAGCTTAGGCCCTTTCTGCACCTTACCTTCTTCCAGCGCTGGGTTGCAGGGATCGCACGAGCAGCCTCTGGCAAGAGGCTCTCGCATCCAGGGTCCTTCAGCTCCGCACAAGCTGCCTGCTTGCATGAGCTGCCTGCTTGCATGAGAGCCCCGCCTCTTCTTTCCGCAGTGCAGCCTGGGAGTTTCCCAGGCTGTGCTGGGGCAGGAAGCGCTACCGGCGTGGCTCTGGAGGCTCCGCACGTCAGGTGAGCGCGCACGGGCCTGGGAGCAATGCGTGATCATGCACCACTTTCGGCTTCTAGCCAAAAATGAAAAAGTGCGTGATCAGCGCCTGCCCTACCCTGGAGCGTCACGCAATTGTGAGTGCATTATGCAGATTGGTTCTCACAATCGCACAATGCTCTAGGCACCCTTTCGCATGGAAAATACCGTGCGAAAAGGGCCTTAGTGTGGATGAAGCCAAGGTATGTGTAACTGAGGCAAGGGCCACTTTCTCTCAATAAGGTTGCAGTCCAAGTAGAATATGGTGTGCTTTTACCAGTCTGTGCTGGTAAACTCATCTGTCAATAACACCTTTGCCTCCAGACATAGGGTCAAGCCCATATTGGGAACTTACCACTTCAGAAGGAGTACAGCCCATTCTAAAACTGTTTACAAGCTTCGGTCCATGTTATTAAACTTCCCAGCCTGCAATAGATTGATCTGCCTTTCAATTGTTGTTTTGATCTGTTCCAAAGACACATCCATACCTCAATTCGGGGTTTTCACAGCTTCCCTAAGTCTATTAAGTGGGGAAAATGGATAAAACTGCATGTCCATCTCTGCATACTAAAGATACCTCACTCTTCCCTCATCTTGAGTCCTCAGGTGTAATTGTATTCTAGTCCTGATGTTCCCATGCCAACAGAGGAGATAGGACTTGCATTATAACACCACCAGTGGGAGTAAGGTTGGGAAAGGCTGATTCAGCCCAATCCAGTTCTGTATGACTGTTCCCAGAGGTTTCATATAGAATCATAGAATTGGAAGAGGGCTATCGAGTCCAACTCCCTGCCATGCAGGAATACCCAATCATTGCACTCCCCACATATGGCCATCTAGCTAATTTTTAAAAACTCCCAAAGGAGGAGACTCCACTACACTCCAAGGCAGTGTATTCCACTGTCAAACAGCTCTCACCATCAGGAAATTCTTCCTAATGTTTAGGTGGAATCTCTTTTCCTTTAGTTTGAAGCCATTGCTCCATGTCATAGTCTTTGGAGCAGTAGAAACAAGCTTGTTCCATCCTCCATCCTTCATATGACATTCTCTCAAATATTAAACACGGCTATCAGCCATCTCTTAATCTCCTCTTCACCAGGCTAAATATAACCAGTTCCCAAAGTTGCCTCTCACAGGGCATGGTTTCCAGGTCACCCTCCTCTGGACACGTTCCAGCTTGTCAATATCTTTCCTGAACTGTAGTGCCCAGAACTGGACACATTATTCCAGATGAGGCCTGACCAAAGCAGAGTAGAGTGGTACTATTACTTCCCTTGACCTAGACACTGTACTCCTATTGATGCAGCCTGGAATTGCATTGGCTTTTTTAGATTCTGCATCACACTGTTGACTCATGGTCAGTTTCTGGTCTACAAAGACTTCTGGATCCCTTTCACATGACTGTGATCAAGCCAGGTGTCACCCATCCCATATCTGCATTTGATTTCTTTTTCCTGCCTACTTTACATTTACCCATGTGGAAATACATTTTGTTAGTTTTGGCCCAGCTTTGTAATCTGTTAGGTCATTTGGTGTCATCTGCAAATTTGTTAATGCCCTCTGTTCCCTCATCAGAGTCACTGGTAAACATGTTGAGTAACACTGGGAACCAGTAATGAATTTTTTGAGAAAACACATGGAAATGTAGATGGTTTTTTTTAAATGACGAGAAGTCAAAGACAGAGATCAATATTCAAGAAAGAAATGAGGTCTACAAACACAAATATGAAGGGTAAACAGTTTCAAAATTAAACAAAGTTATGGTTGTAAATAAAAAATCAGTCTATTCTATGACACTTTTTCTGTTATTTATTACATGAATAAGGAATTTAGACTTAGAAAAAGCAGAAAATCAATTTTGAAAAGAATGATTTTAAGGTAATAGAAGTTGGAAGTGGAAAACGAATGTCAGACAACTTACCATGGAAATCAGAGCTGTCAGATTAGAATTTAGAGAGTTGATAAAATTAAAAATATTTCAAGTGTAAGACAGCTTCTTTCTACCCAAATGGGGCTTGATCAAGGTATGTAAGGTAAATAGATTGTCACCAAGTCATTTGAGAACATTTTTCCATTTATAGCACATAGAATCAAACTGTCCTGTGCTGACAGCCAGCCAAGGCTTCCAGCTGTCTAATTAGCCTGTTACCAGGAGCTAGCAAACAAAGACAGTCATTTTGCAGTCCAAGTTCTCAATAGATTTAGAGAGACAGAGTCCAAGTTTACTGTAAGTCCACAGAGAGAGAGTCCAATGGCAAGATCCATAAATGAAGCAAAGTTCAAGCGTTCTAGAAGCTTTAGGAGTAAGCTGGGCTGCTACCACCGATAGGTTCAGTTGACTAAACCCCTTCCTCCCATTCTGGCCTCTTGTTATATAGGCTCAGAGTCTTACCCAGGTGTGGGCCTAACTGTTGGGTCCTTATATAAACGCTCCAAGACTCCTGGGCTCTCCCTTTTCCACCTACGCTGGCTGTCATAAATACTGTTCCTCTCATGTCTCTAGGGTGTGGTTATTGGGAGGGGTTCCGTCTGGGTGCTGGGACAGGGGCATGACACAAGCAGAAACTAAACTAAATGTATTTTTGTTTTCAATTATGTAGTTATTTATACACAGATATATACGTATGTTCTTTTTCTTTTTTTTATGTTTTTTTTTTTGGTTGTATAATAAAAAAATTAAAATTAAAACAAGTGCAGATCCTTAATGGAGTGATTATTTTTTAGAAAATGGTCAACCAAAGGGGCATTATACAATTTATATAATGTATAATTTTATACATAATGAAAACATCTAGAGCCTTAAAACCATATAAAGGAACATCTTAGCAATATCAAGAACAGAATATCAAGTGCCCGCTTGGTTGACCATTGCAAATTGTAACCTGTCTCTTGTTATAACTTTTTTTAAAATCTTGCAACAGCCATTCCACAAATAAGAAGTTTTGGGGAGAGTCCAGTTGAATACCATCTTCTTGTGTTTTCCCACTGGTAGTTCCTTTTCTTTTTTCTTCCTATGGAAAACCAATTAAGGACGGAATAGTTATGCAATACCTTTTGTCTGGTTGCACAAAGAGACCTGCCCTGGTCCAGTCTGGAAGCCTCCACAGTGCTTGTATAGTAATGGTGTCTTTTTCTTGCTTTGACGCAGACCACAGTCATCAGGGTAGAAAAAAGCCAAGATTACTCAACCAGTGGTCAATGGACTGTGGTCACAGAGAAAGATGGAAAACAGGAAATCTTCATTTTTGATGCTGTCATGATCTGCACAGGCCACCAGAATGAAGCATATACCCCACTGGAGACATTCCCTGGTATGGCTTTTATGTGAGGATGTGTATAACTCTTAACAAGTTGTTGAAAAACTGAAAAGTGCTACAACTGTTTCTTCAAAGGTTTAGAGAACACATAGCCTAAGTGGACCCCTAGGTTCCAGAACTGAGAGTGAAATACGACTTCTGTCAGCAACTGAATTCACACACACAAATATAACAGTGCAAATACACTATTTATTAGGAGCATGATACATGGTACAGGACTTCAGTGAGCAAACTGGAGACAATTAGCAAAATTCAAAACATTAATGTCAAAGAGTTTCTCATCCCGCCCGCAAGAGACCTTGGAGTTCTGGTTTAGCCTGGCAGCGCTTATCACTACATTCCTAGCTTTGTTTATCTAACGGTCTCTGGTTCTCATACCTTGTTACAAGCAAGCTGCTACTTAACTGCTACTACATATAAGGAGAGCTACCCGACACTTGTCTAAATGTAGAAGCCAGTGAGAAACTGCCTAGGGAAACAAGAGCTTCAGGAGCTGTTGTCTGAGATGGAAAGAGAGGGCCATTGCTTGCTTGTCCATCTGGAGAAGGAGTATATACACAACTAAGCAGATGAGCAGCATTTCACAGAACACAGTCCCATTGATAGCCTTCTGATCATCCCTAGCTTCCTGGGGCACAGATGCGCTTAAAAAGAGAAAAGCAATAGGCTTGAAACCTAAAAATAAAATAGTATGTCAGTGAGTTCTTGACTATTTAATGGATAATAGCTATGATGGAGAGACACATCATATATGTGGGAGATGGCAAGTGAGCAAAATACCTTGGCTAGCCCTCAAGGGATTTCTTCTCTTAGCTCAGAAACCTGTCCTTATTCCCTCTCCTTCACAGATGTATTCTCTATTCCTTGCCTACACTTTTGCAAAAGAATTAATGGCATTTTTCCTGACATTATCACTCAGTCTCTCTCACCATTCATCACCCATCATTTTATTTATATCCTGCTTTCTCAGGCTGGAATTCAAGACAGATTACAAAAAGACAGCAAAGACAATAGCACTATAATTTGTAGAAACTGACTTAGTTCAATGACTTTCACATTTAAAATGGTTATTTGCCTATATTGCACAGTACATTAACCATCACTCAGCTTTTTAAAAATTCAGTTTAAAAAAGATATTTAAGAACTGTGAAGTGGTATTGTTACTCTGTTTCTATGAGAAAAGGCAATTCTGTGAATGGCTCCCTCTTCCATGTAGTTAAGCCAAGGCTAATATACTGTAGACATGAATTTTAAACTGGAATAGATCAAAATCTGGATCCAGAATCTGACATATATCCCTTTCCACACTTTCCCATTGCAACTTGATCGCCTTCATTGCAGGTTTTGAAAAGTTCAAAGGTAACTATTTCCATAGCCGAAATTACAAAGGCCCAGAAGGATTCCTGGGAAAGACGGTTGTGATAATTGGAATGGGGAATTCAGCAGCTGATATTGCTGTGGAGATCTGTCGGAAAGCACAGAAGGTAAAGAAAGGTATTCTGCAAGAGACAGGGTTTGGAAGTGAAATAGAAATGTGAAATTGCCTAGAAATTTTGTAACAAATGCTAGTTGCAGAATAAAAGAGGTGAATCATATACTCTGCAGTTGTTAGAGGATGGATGAGACACAAACTGGGTTATCTGCTCATCAGTCCCTCACAGATAAGCAAATATTTTATTATTTACTTATTTACTGTGTTTATATGCTGCCTTCCAAAGCCGGACCCAAGAACTACTACAATAAAGTTTTAAACAATTAAAATCAACTATATAAAACAATATAAGATCATTATAAAACCATACAAAAGTTAAAAAAAGACCACATAAATAAATGTGTGATCAAAAAGAAATGTTTTTGCCTGCCAGCAAAAGGAAAATAGGGAGGGGGCCAGCCTAGTCTCCCGCTGAAGAGAGTTCCACAGGGTAAGAGCAGCCACTGAGAAGGCTCTCTCCTGGGTTGTCAACATGTGAGCCCAGAACAGTAGTGGGACCAAGAGATGCCTTTCACCTACAGATCTTAAAGCTGTGGTAGGTTCGCATAGGGAGATATAGTCTTTCAGATAGTCTAGACCTAAACCATATTGAGCTTTATAGGTCATGACCAGCACTTTGAATTACACCTGGAAACAAACTGGTAACCAGCAAAGCTGGTAGTTTAACAAGGTAGTTACATGTTCCATATAACTGGCCCCAGTCAGCATTCTGGCTGCTGCATTTTGAACCCACTGAAGTTTCCAAAGGAAGCCCCACATAGAGTGCATTACACTAGTCCAATTGAGATGTAATCAACACATGCATCACTGCAGATCCTTGAGATCTGATGTCTCAAGGAATGGGTTCAGCTGGGACATAAGTTTTAGCTGCACAATTGCATTTCTGGCCACTGCTGAAACCTGGGCATCAAGGCTCAGAGTTGAGGCCAGGAGAACACCCAAGATATGAACTAGAGATTTCAGGGGGAGTGTAACTCCATCCAGCACAGGCGGGAGTTTCCTGATCTGCCTTAGGACTGACTAGAAGCACCTATGTCTTGCCTGGATTAAGCTTCAACATGTTTGCCCTCATCTGATGGTTTAGCACAGAAATAGCTTCCTTGGAGTTAGATGGAAAGGAACAGAGCTGTGTATTATCAGCATACCGGTGACACCTGATCCCAAAACTTCAGCTGGTCTCTTCCAGCAGCTTCATGTATATCAGCTGGTCTCTTCCAGCAGCTTCATGTATATCTTAAATAGCATAGGGGACAAAACAGAGCCCACAGGCCAATGCCCAAGAAGTTGAACAGGAGTCCTTGAGCACCACCTTCTGAGTTTGTCCCTCCAGGAATGACCAGAGCCACTACGTAACAGTGTCCCCAAGTCCCATCCAAGAGAGTCAGCCCAGAAGGATATCATAGTTGATGGTATCAAAAGCTACTGAAAGGTCCAGCAGAACCTCCTCCTGTCCAGTTCCCTATGGAACTCATCTCCCAAGGTGACCAAAACTGTCTCTATCCTATAACCAAACCTGAAGCCAGATTGAAATGGATCTAGATAATCGATTTCATCCAGAAACTCCTTGAGCTGAGAGGTCAGCACACCCTCCAAAACCTTGCCCAAAAATGGCCAATAATTATTCAGAATGGTGGGATCCAGGGAGGCCTCTGTTTTTAGAGATGGGCTCACCACAGCATTTTTTATTTTTTTAGGCAGGATGGAAACTTCTCTTACTGCAGTGACAAATTCAGCACTCTGCTTACCCACTCAGCCAGTCCCCCTCTCTAGCTGCTTTCAGAAGCCAGGAAAGGAAAGGATCCAGTATAAACATTGGCTCTCACTTCTCTAAGGATCCAGTCCATATCTTTGGGCTGCACAAATTGAAACATGTCTAATAATACAGGATGAGCAGACAGCAAGATTACATCAGCTGGACCTGTCTGAATTACAGCACCCAAGTCAGAGAAAATCCAAGCGATTTTGTTTGCAAAATGTTCAGTCAGACTTGCTCCCAGTCTTCCACCAACATCGCTGTAGTCTCCATCTCATTTGTTTCATTGTCATCAGCAACCTAGTAAACCACAGGACTCATATGATTCCACTTTGTGAGAGGGGACGCTAAGCAGCAATTGTGTCCGCCACCCTGGCCCTTGTCCTGTTCCAGACATCAGCCAGGGCTTTGACAGAGTAATCTGCCAAGGCAACAAGAAACTCCTGAAGAGCCATCAGAAATCTATCTGAATCCATAAGCCTCCCAGGCTCCCTCTCTGCAGAGGTGCCAAGTCCCAGTGAGTCTGACAATGGAACTACAAAAAGTTTCTCCAAACCCAGATCACCATTATCCTGCCCAGAACAGAAAACCAGGTCCAGAGTGTGTACTGTACACCAGATATTACCTGGGACAAGCCCATGGTTGTCATGGCAGACATGAAGTCCTGAACTGTTCCTACCAGAGTAGTCTTTGCATGGTTGTTAAAGTTCCCCAAAGCAGCATGGCGAGGGGACTCTGACATCACCACTGAGATCAACTCAACTGAGATCAGGAGGGGAAACTTGAGCAGCAGAGGGGAGAGTACACCAACAGAATCCCTATTCTGTCCTGTCCACTTCCCATAGAAAGATACACTCAAACCCAGCAGACTGTAGGACAGGACACTTGGTGAAGGAGATGGAACCCTGATAGACCACTGCAACTCTGCCTTCTCTCCCCCCATGCCTCACCTGCTGCTGTACAGAGAACCCAGGTGGACAAAGCTAGGAAAGGTTAACACACCCTCCCCTCCACTTCATCCAGCCAGGTCTCTATAATATAAGCCAATTTAGCACATTCATCCAGGATCAAGTCCTGGATCACTGAGCAGCAGCATTTTCTGCATAGAAAGTCTAATCCTAGAATCATAGAGTTGGAAGAGACCACAATGGCCATTGAGTCCAACCTCCCACCATGCAGAAACACAGATTCAAAGTACCCCCAGAAAATGGCCATCCAGCTTCTGTTAGAAAAACTTCAAAGAAGGGTGACTCCACCACACTCTGAGGCAGCATATTCCACTGTCAAATGGCTCTTACCATCAGGAAGTTCTTCCTGGTAGTTTGAATCCATTGCTCTATGTCCTTTTCTCTGGAGCAGCAGAAAACAAGCTTGCTCCATCTTCAACATGACATCCCTTCAAATATTTAAACATGGCTGTCATGTCCCCTCTTAAGTTTCTTTTCATCAAGCTAAACATACCTAGCTCCCTAAGCCACTCCTCATAAGCCATGGTTTCCAGACCCTTCACCATTTTTGTTGCCCTCCTCTGGACACATTCCAGCTTGTCAGTATCCTTCTTAAATTGTGGTGCTCAGAACAGGACACAGTATTCCAGATGAGGTCTCACCAAAGCAGGATAGAGTGACCTTGATATTATACTCCTATAAATGCAACCTAGAATTGCGTTGGCTTTTTTAGCTGCTGCACCATACTATTGACTCAGGTTCAACTTGTTGTCCACTAAGACTCCTAGATCCCTTTCCCATGCACTGGTGTCACCAAGGCTTCCCAGAATATCTGAGATGGTGGACACCCTGAGGATAATTAATATCCTGTGGCTCTCCTTTCCACCATAAAAATAGGATTGTCTCTCCATGCCATATCTCCCCCCTGCCCATCATTGTTGTCATAGCTACTTCCCCTCTCTTGCTCTCCATGTAGCACATTTTCATCAGGCAGTTTCTTTAAGTTACAAAAATGGGGGTGGAATGCACTCCTCCCTTTTCTAATCAAGGGAACTGTTCCTTGCTCCACCCTGCAAAGGAATTACTCCCGTTTGGTGTCACTCCCTTAGGAGGCGACTCTGCTGCAGCAGGCACTTCCTTGCAAAGGGACAGGTGGTCCTCTAGTTCATCTGCCAGTAGATAAGTATCTGGGACCCGGTTCGGCCAGTGCAGATGTCCAGAACAGGCAGCTATCGAATCAGGGAAAGTGCAGAACAGCAAGCAGGGAGGCAGCAGACCTCTTTCCTGGTGTGATAATGGGTGAGGGTGTTTCTTCTCTCTCCCATGTGCTGACTCAGTCTAAATATGTCTAAATACAGGGCATCCTCTTCCAGGGTGACCTCCACATATACAAAGGCAAGGTCTCACAAAGCATTACTTGTTATAGTCAATGGATGCAATGGGCACACGTAAATGCGGGTGGGCACACATTGCATCCATTGACTACAAAGGAACATGACACATTTTTTGTTGTACATGAGAGTTCCTGTAACGGAACCTCCACATGTACATAGAGCACACTGTACAAATATAAATACAAATCTAACTTCATCTAAATACAGTACAGTCTAAATGGTGCTACAGAATGAGTGGAATCCATTCCATACCATTTTGTGGAGGCTTAGTATAGTTTTGCTTTCTACAAACTCTAAAATACTCTTCCATCAGCACTGGATTCCACTATCATCTCCATGTACATGCAGAAAGGCTGAGTTTGGTTCAACCTAGAAATTTTTCTAAGTTTTGCCTCATATACCATTTCTGGAATAGCAGTAAAACCTTCCAAAATGGAAACAATTTCACCAATGAAAGCAAATTTAGTAGCCTGGATGATCATTGGTTGAGGTATCATTCCTAATCCCAATGATCAGATCTTAATTTTCTTTGTTTTATCAGTTCCAAATTGCCAAAATGACCTTCCACATAAGTTGAAGGGAAGTTTGGGCCCAAATTATGAATTTTGATATGACCTATGGATAGATCAAGAGTTATTCTATGAAAAACAGAAAGCATCAGTGCTGCCTCAGCAGGCCAGGTGTCCTTGGCCATTGCTGCCATTTTCCCACGTAGGCATTCAAAAAGACCTTTTGCCACTTTACTCAGAGAAGGGGATGATTCTTATTTTGATAAAAGTTAAGGTACAATATTAACTCTTATCAAAAAAGAACCATCCCCTTCTCTAAGTACTGCAGCAAAAGGAAAGAGCTTTGTTCATCCCAGAAGAACCCAAAAGAAACACCAACCCCCTCTACTCTCTTCGGCACTGCTTTGAATGGAAGCATCAAAGAACTGCTGCCATTTTCCCACGCAGGCATTCAGAAAGACCAGAAGCTGCACCACAGCTAAAGAGAGTAAGATGGACCAGTGCTTCTTTTAGGCCAGTTCCGCACTACACTGTTACAGCACGATTATTCCACTTTCAAAATCCTATGGAATCCCGGGGTTTGCAGTTTAGGGAGGGGCCTTAGATTCTCCCAGGATGAACTGAGTTCTTGTCTTTCACCACTATACCAGGGAAGGCGCTGCTTCCTTTTTTGATAAGAGTTAAGGTACAGTACTTATATTGGCCCATGAATAAGTTAACCCAGGGTTTTGGGGTCAATTTTTTTTACTAAAATGTCTATATTTGTACATGAGTATATACAGTATTAGTCTGGAGCTGAACTCCTATAAACTGTTTCCAGAGCAAGTTGCTTGTTACATTGCTGAAGCAAACATGCTATAGAACAGATCAAGACATAACACAACTGAGAAAGGTAAAAGTGACAGGGACCATTTCCGCGCTACACTGTTATAGTGCTATTATTCCACTTTCAACATCCTGGCATTCTGGGGTTTGTAGTTCACTGAGGCTAAAGAGCTCTCTGGCTGAGAATTCTAAATACCCCCCCTTAAACTACAAACCCCAGAATTCCATAGGATGTTGAAAGTGAAACAATAGCACTATAACAGTGTAGTGCAGAAATCTCCTTGGTCAAAGTCAAACAGGGATTCTGTAACCCTCAATTTAAGGGCTTTTCCGCACTTTGCGGGGGAAACGGGGCAATCCGTTACTCACCGGACTGGCACACTCCCCCCGACGATCCACGACAATCCGGAGCAGCGCACACCCGTGCTACACACTCTCCGGAGACAAAAATGAAGGCTTCCGGTTGGCGGAGGCTCTCCACCAACCGGAGAAGCTCGCCAGCCAAAAGCCCACCCCCGGAAGATCTGTAGCCTCGCGCTGGCGCGAGCCTGCAAATCTAGACTTAGAACAGCGACAGACTGGGGCGCGCCGGGCTATTGAAAGTCCTCTTTTAATCGGTCTTTCAATAGCACGGGGAACCACCAGTTCTGGGCGTTCTGGAGTGGGCTGAAGTCCAGACAAACAGTAAGTAGTCCGGACCCAGTTCGCCCCCAAGTGTAAACGTCCTCGCTGGAGGACATGCTGCCCCGTTTTAAATATAGAATGCGGAAAAGGCCTAAGTCTCCCTTAGACTTTAGACTGCTTCTTGAAAACTTTGTACTGATGGTATCAGAAATTAATATTTTCAAAATGTAATGGGATAGTTAAGTATTATCGTCTTCATTAGAACCAAAGTTTAAAATGTAGTGCGTATGTTTTCAAGCTGTGCAGAACTATTCCTCAGACTAGATTTTAAAAAAATTAAAAGAAATGAAAATGAGGTTTCTGAGTAAGTGTGAATCTTGGCCATTTTCAAAATATTTCAAGAATTCTTGCCCTCAGGACCTATTTTTCCAAGTGTTTTCAACCGTTTTCTGCAAATGGAGTGTGTACATGATATATAGGGAATAATAGATTCAAGCAAGTGATTTGAAGAGTGGCCACTCTTTTTCTATAAGCTTTCCTTGTTGCCCTGCAGGTCTTCCTCAGTACCAGGAGTGGTTCCTGGGTGATGAGCCGAGTGGATGATAATGGCTATCCCTGGGATACCGTCTTTCACAGTCGCTTCAACAATGTGATTCGAAATACTCTTCCTTGGTTTCTTTTGCAGTGGGTGACAGAACAAAAGATGAACCAGTGGTTTAACCATGAAAACTATGGCCTAGTGCCACAAAACAGGTATCTAAGGGATCAGTTTGCTCCCAGTGAGGCTTGGTTTGTCCTTCGTTGATATAACTATTCTAAGACATAACAAGATAAATCTAATTAATGCTCTTAAAGTTCAATGTTTAACCCTGAAAGTGTAGAAGATAGGGCTTTGGATCATGCTGAATTTTGACTCTCTGCCACCACACCATGATGTGAATGTGAATGAGGTTGAAGATAAGAACGATATTGGTGATATTATCTGAAGTGATATTCCTGCTTCAAGCAGAAAGAGGCATGCAAGTTATAGCATGAGTAAATTGTAGCTATGTAGCTTATGATGTAAAATATTGCCAGTGTTGTGTTTTTCATTGATCTCCATAGAAAAAACACATAGTCCCTGTTTTCAGACTGGAATATTATCTGTAAGTATGTGTGAGCCAGACTAAATAAATTCCTACCCTGTTTTATGTCATTTTATTCAAATACTGCTGTCACTTTCTATTTCTTTGGGTAAACATAAAACAGGGGCAGAAAGATCAGAGACAACCCAAGTTCTCCTGTTGCCTGAGATAGGATATGTTGTTTAAATGTTTTTTCTTAAACACACAATTAGTTACATAAAACAACAATAAAAAAATAAAGAACAAGAAACAAGATATATAACATACCAAAACTAAACAATACAGAAAAGACTACACAAGCTAAAAAAAAAGGAAGAAACCAAGGCCCTTTCCACACGGGGGTAATAAAACGCTTTAGCGCACTGTAGCGCGATTTCTGACGGAGGTCTTCCATACCTTAAAGCGCGCTGAGTCGTCTTTAATTTCCAAGTTCCACACGTCAATCCGTTTAGAAACGTCTCCAACTGTGCTTGCACGTGCTTTTTAAAAACCGGAAAAAAAGTGTTTCTTTTCCCCCTGATCCGCGCAATCACGTTCTTGCTCACTTGTTTGGAAGCGCAGATACGCGCTGATTCGCCCCTGAGATGAACGGGGGGTGGGCCGTGGGCGTGGACAGCCTATCACAGCCATAGTGGGCGGGGTTATGTTAATAGCGGGGGTGGTCAGGACGGCAACGTGTGGATCTCTGAAACCGCGCTAAGCCGGATCAAACATAAGACGTATGAATAGAGAGCGCGCATTAGCGCGGATACAAAAAACCTGGTTCAAACCGCCCGGAACCGTCACTACGCGGATTCCTCTTCTCATGTGGAAAGGGCCCTAGACTAAAATGGGGCCAAAGAGAGCATGAATTCCAATCTCTCAGATGATCATTATAAAATAAAATATTAAATCTACTTCTTCAAGTTTATATAACTAATATGTACTTCTACAATAGGCAGTAACTACTAATCTTCAAAACCCATCTTCTCATGTTTTCCCCCAATACCCTCTCAAATATGTTATAATCATATCCCAGCTTTTCTCAAAATTAGTCAATGATTTTTCTTTGATCAAAATAGCCAATTTATCCATTTCTGCCAGGACATATAACTTCTTTAGCCAATCTTCAAAGAATCATAGAGCTGGAAGAGACCACATGGCCACACAGTCCAATCCCCTGCCATGCAGGAACACACGTCAAAGCACTCCCAACAGATGGCCATCCAGCCTCTGCTTAAAAACCTCCAAAAGAGGAGACTCCACCAGACTTCACTGAGGCAGCATATTCCACTGCCAGACAGCTCTGACCATCAGGAAGTTCTTCCTGAGGTTCAAGTGGAATCTCCTTTCCTGTAGTTTGAATCCATTGCTCCTTGTCCTAGTCTCTGGAGCTGTGGAAAACAAGCCTGTTCTTTCTTTGATGTGACATCCTTTCAAATATTTAAACATGGCTGTCATGTCCCCTCTTAACCTTCTCTTCTGCAGACTAAACATACCCAGCTCCTTAAGCCGCTCCTCATAGGGCATGGCTTCCAGACCCTTCACCGTTTTGGTCGCCCTCCTCTGGGCATGTTCCAGCTTGTCAATATCCTTCTGGAAGTGAAGTGCTCAGAACTGGACACAGTATTCCAGATTAGGTCTAACCAAAGCAGATACTACCTCCCTTGATCTAGACACTATACTCCTATTGATGCAACCAAGAATTGCATTGGCTTTCTTGGCTGCCACATCACACTGCTGACTCATGTTCAGCTTGTGATCTACCAAGACTTTTAAATCCCTTTCACATGTCCTGTTATCCAGCCACGTGTTCCCCCATCCTTATTTGTTCATTTCATTTTTTCTGCCTAAGTGTAGGACCTTACATTTCTCTTTGTTGAAATTCATTTTGTTATCTTTAGCTCAGCTCTCCAATCTGTCAAGGTGATTTTGAACTTTGACTCTCCCAATTAGCAACCCCTCCCCATTTGGTGTCATCTGCAAATTTGATCAGCATGCCCTGTACTTCTTTATCCAAGTCATTTGTGAAGATATTGAATAGCACTGGGCCCAGGACAGAACCCTGTGGCACCTCACTAATCACTTCTCTCCAGAATGAAAAGCAGCCATTGGTGAGCACCCTTTGGGTTCAGTCAGTCATCCAATTACAAATCCACTAACAGTAGCCCTGTCCAGCCGTATTTTACTACTACTAGTTTCTTTGCAAGAATGTCATGGGGAACTTTGTCACAGGCCTTACTGAAATCAAGATAGGCTATGTCCACAGCATTCCCGTCATCTATCAAGCTTGTAACTCTATCATAAAAAGAGATAAGATTAGTCTGGTGTGACTTATTTTTGAGAAATTCATGTTGACTTTTAGTGATTGTGGCATTCCTTTTTAAGTAATTACAAACTGACTTTTTAATGATCTGCTCTAGGATCTTTCGTGGTATTAATGTCAGGCTGACCAGGCAATAATTATTTGGGTCCTCTTTTTTTCCTTTTTTGAAGATAGGGACAACATTTGCCTTCGTCCGGTCTTTTGCGACATCTCCTATTCTCCAAGAGTTCTCAAAGATTATTGCGAGTGAAATGACTCCTGAAATGACTTCTGCTAGTTCTTTTAATATCCTTGGATTTAATTCATCTGGCCCTGGAGACTTGAATTCATCTAGTTTAGTTAGATATTCCTGTACTACTTCTCTACCTATTCTGTGCTGCATTTTCCCCCTTTCCCCCCTCCCTACCCCCCAGGTTGAGTACTGCTATCCTTTTGGGAGAAAACTGAGGCAAAGGTGGTGTTGAGCCGTTCTGCCTTCTCTCTTCACCCCATTAGTAATTGGCCATCTTCTCCGCGCAGCGACCCTATCATTTCCTTGTATTTTCTTTTGCTGCAGACATATCTAAAAAAGCCCTTTTTATTGTTTTTAATGTCTCTGGCAAGCCTGAGTTCATTCTGCGCTTTAGCTATTTTGACCTTCTCCCTACATATCCTGGCTATTTGCTTGAATTCCTCTTTGGTGGTTTCTACCATTCTTGCATTTCCTGTACATGTTTCTTTTAACATTTAGCTCAGCTGAGAGTTCTTTAGTCAACTGCCATTTTCCCTCCTTATTGGCACAGATCTTGAGATGGGATAACTGAATCTTGTCATCTCTGATCGCAAATCAATCTTGTCACCACAGTCTTGAATAATTCTTACATACTTCTTATCTGTCTGATTGTCTGTCTGATTGTCTGTCAGTCCAAACTGGAAGAGCTCAGGATTTATTTGAATATTTATCTTCAAGATACTTTGCATCATTCAGTGAGTCTGCAGCCAGAATTTTTTTGCTTTCTCACAAATCACCCACATGTGAAAAAAGCCGCTTCTTTCTGTTTATATTAGTGGAAACTTTATACATTTCAGGTAATCTTTCTGGTGTTAAATACCATCTATAAATCATTTTATAAAACTTTTCTCTAAGATCGTAACTTAATGTAAACTTTAAGCCTCTTGTTCACATCTTCTTCCATTGTTTGTTTGAAAATTATGACCCACATTTTGTGCCCATTTAATCATACAGTTCTTTACTTGTTCATCTTCCATCTCCATTTTCAGCAATATTCTGGCTATTAAATGTTCATCATCAGTACACAATTGTTTTTCAAACTCTGATTTACATATTTCAAAGCCCAGCAAATTTTCATGCTTCTTAAAGGGTTCAGTTAGTTATCTACAAGGAAACCATCAGATATCAAAACCTTCTTGAATTAGATCATGATTTGTTTTTATTTGGTAATGACCATCTACTAAGAATAACAAATCTCTATAACTGTTAGAATGTGTGGCTCCTGTTATAAAGCATTTGCTGGATGTGTATTAAAATGGATCAGGCCGTTAGCTTAGGGATTGCTATAGTTGAAGCACTACAAAGTATTTATTGGAATTAGCTATGCAAGCCAGATTTCATAATCATTCTTGAAATAAACTTCAGCACTTAAGAAAGCCTCTCAGCTGATGGGAACAACAATTACATTTTGTAAGTAATACTTCTGTGTGCACTGATAATTCTATGAAATGTTTTACTTAAGTGGTGCCAGTGTGTTACACCATGGCTCATTAAAGATACTTTTAAAACTTCTTTTTCCTGCAGGTTTTTCTTCTGGTTGACTTTTAGAAATTGCTCTAACCTGATCTACAATATGTTTTATAGCTGAATTTCCTTAAAAACAAGTGTTATTTTTTAAAGCTCAAGTGAATTAACAACAATAGCATACTGTGAGAACTAGAGTTTTTTTACCTTTCTGGCAGATAAAACTCAAGGTCATCACACCTGCTGGAGAAACAACAGGAAATTAATTCTGTTTGAACTTTGTCTGGAGTGCTATTTTCTCTCTGGCTGGTGTGATGGGAAATTTGCCTAGATATTAGTAGCCCACTCTTCTGATGTCTAGTGGTCAAAAGGGATAATTACAAAGTGATTTAAACTGAATTGTTAAAAGAGCTATCAAAGCTTCTACAGTTAAAAATGACATCAACAGGAATTAAAAGGCAGATACAAGCCTCTAATTTGCGGAGAAGAACTTCAGTACACCAGCCTAGAGATGGAGATACTATACAGATATTTTTAGATGAAGTTAAAGGTATAAAAGAAGATGTGAAGGAACAATTGGGTGATATGACTGAGAGGAGAAAGGACATGCACAGTATTTAAAAACCTAGTTGCAAAAAAAAAGATTTAAGAGGCTCTTTAAATCATATAACAAGACACTTGAAACAGTTTAATGAGAAGATGGATATTCTTAAAGACAGAACACAGAAACTGGAAGCAGTCACTGAGAAGTTGAGTTTGGAAGGACAGGATGCAAATACAGTGACTATCCTATAATTCAGAGAAAAAGAGAGATGTCTAAGAATAAGAGGTATACAGGAGGTTCAAGAAGAAAATATTCATGTGAATATCTCTGAGGCCCCTGCCAATTTTTTGGAAATGAACAAGAAAATAATTTACTTATGAAATTGACAGGATTTATTGTTTGGATTTGAGGTAGTAAGACAGAGAAACCTTTTGAGAGATGTTATAGTTTATTTTGTCAGAAAACAAATACAGGATCAAGTTCCACAACATCACTCAAATAAGATGCAAGTGGACAATAAGCAAATTACGATTTAGACATTCCCATTCAGATTTTAAGAAGATGATGAGACTATGCATTCTTGAAAAATAAGCTTAAACAACAAAGTATTCCATTCTGTTGGGGAAACCTCAAAGGAATCATGTTCTGCTATAGGCAGAGGAGATTTAATCTTAACTCCATTGAGAAGATGAAAGAATTTTTATAGAAATTTCAAGGTGGTGTCAATATTTCTGAACCTGGACAAACAGAAGAGGAGAGAAACAACAACGATCCAAAGGACAATAATGGAGAAGATGAAGTTTGCAAAACATCCCTGACATGTGTATGAGTGAGAAGGATAGGGGAACAATATGAAGCAAAGGACCCCTTTACAGGAACGTGTATTCAAATATGTATGCTTTGTAAGCCATTTGGAATATAACCATCGCTGAAGGCTATTATGTATTTCACATGTTAACCAGGGGCAATTGTTGCTACATTATATATCATAGATCACTTGGTGTTACTTTGTATTTGATGGATGAGGGCAAAAGATAGAAAGTATAAATGAACACTGTCTGGTGCTGGGTTGTTATAACAATGGGATACCATGGAGATAACTAGAGTAGGCATGTAGATGGGACAACAATGTTCAAAGAAAAGGTGGTTAGAGACAGGCACCAGCTTGTGAGTGTTTGGAGACATCAGTGATATGCTAGAACCAATTAATGCTTTGTGTGCCTACATTTGTATGGATAACCTATAGAAGAGGTACGCTTCTTATGTTAATCAGTTTTGGCAACTTCTGTGGAAGTGTGCTGCTGTTGTTCATGTTTATTCATTAAATAAAATCTACTGGAACTTTCAGAATATGTTTGTGGGTTGTGGATCATCCAGTACATGGACTATAATGATGTGTAGGCCTAACAATGGATTTGAAGTTATTATCTTGGAATATTAGTAGGGCTAATTCCTTCTCAAAGAAAAGAAAAATCTTTCATTCTCTGCCAAAACAAAAATTAGATTTAATATGTTTGTAAGAAACACATATAAGAAAAAAAAAGGATGTCAAATTTTCATAAAAGCCCAAATTAGGAAAATAATTTGTTTCATCTGTGGAAAAGGAAAAAAGAGGAGTAGTGATAACTGTAAATCCTAGATTGGCTCATGAAAAAGTTTTTGAGGATTTCGATGTTTGCATTGTAGGGGTAGAAAGCCAAATACAAGGACAAAGGTTTTAGTGACTGGCCTTTATGCCTCTATGGAAAGCAGACTTTTTTTCAGAAACTATTTGAAAGATTTTGGAATTTTCATATGAAAGATGGATTTTTCTGAAAGACTAGAATGGAGTTATAGAGTAACATCTTGATAGGAAGATTGATAAAAAGAAGATACCAAACCAATGCAGGTTAATAAAGACCCTTTTTAGTATGATGGAAAATTTGGAGTTAGTAGATGTTCGGAGACACATTTATGAGACTTTACTTTCTTTTCAGAAAGACATAAATCTTTTTCAAAAATAGATATGTTTTTAAGATCTAAATCCCTTTAAGATCACTGATATTATATAACTGAGTAAATAGTCGGAAGCCAACTTATCTAACCAACCACTTATCTAACCAACCATATGAACCTTTCTGATTACCTTTTACAATAAGTTATGCTGCACAACTTACTGTGCAGTGTATTTGCTGCTTGGGCTGGCTCCAGGGTGGCACATGGTGTTTCAGCCATGAGGCCAACTATTCCGCCTTCCCAGCAGCCTCTGTGCTGCTTGGAAAGGCTCCTCTGCAGCCAGCAGCCAATGAGTTTAAACCTCTGGCCCATGCAGAGGGTTCTTAACCTGAGCTCCCTCCTTCTGGAGTTTAGTCTTCTTCTGAGTGTCAGCAGAGGAGGATCTCTGCAGCAGTACCGAGAGCAGTTAACAGGAGTGACAAAGAGAGCAGCAAGTGACAAAGAAAAGAAGACAGCAGCAAGCGACAAAGAGAGGAAGAGAGTGGTGAGCAACAAAGAGAGGAAGAGAGTGGTTAGCAATGAGGGACCTGAGAGTGGCAAGTGGGCAATGACCAGCAGATGAGAGAGCGGCAAGCTACCGGGAGCATTGAGGTGAAGACACCAACGAGCATCCTGACTGGATTCACATGTGGCAGGAAGCCATCCTCCAGAGCAGGATAACATGGTGTTAACAACTCTTATAAGAGCTTACTGAACTGAAATTGCTGTAGGGAATCCCATGCTCAGTAAAATCACCTACACCCTCCTTTGGGTGCCCTAATTTCCATGTCCTTGGGGTTCCCTGTGATAGGTTTTGGCCCTCACTCCCATACATATTCCCCATGTCCTTCTCTCTCTTGGACCCCACTCTCCTGCCTGCAGTCCTATCTAGCCCTGCTGCAGAGCAATGGACTGTTGGTTAATTTTGTCTATATCCCCCCCTTTCTGGCTGCTGTTCTCCTGTCATCCCGGAGACCCCCCCTTCATCATGTATAATTTAGTAAAGTATTTATGAAATATCTGCTTTATTTCTTCTTGTTGCCTGTATATTTCTTTCCCTTCTTTTGTCTCCAAGATTATTTTTTCTTTTCTTAATTTTGTGCTAGCCATTTTCTTGGTTTATTCAAGAATTCGAAGTACTTTTCTTTCAAAAGTTTTAGATTTTTTTCCATTTGTGAGACCAACAATATTGAATGTTGGTTTGGGAGTATTTTAATCTCCTTTAGAATTTTAGATCTTCATAGAAATTCCTTCAATTCCTCTCCCTTTTTGATTTCATTTTTCCCCTCAATTATATTTCCTGTTGTGTTATAAGACCCCTAATAATGTCTTTACCAGCATTCCAGATATAGGGGTACCTTTATTCATATTTTCCTCAAAATAGTGATTCAGTTCGTTTAACTTCTTTATTGCCTTCTCTTAGAATCATAGAATCATATTTAAATCTTCAATTGAATTCAAACATTAAGCTTTTCATAGTGAACAGACCCAGGCTGTGATCAGAAATAGTTTGAGGAAGTATCTCAGTTTTTAAAATCTTTTTTTCAAAAGGGATTTAGAGGCAAAAAACATGTCTGTTTGAGACCATGACTTATGTCTTTCAGAATAATAAATTTAATCTTTGTCATGGCCATTCTTATATCTCTAAACTTCTGTAATCAACCAGTTATTGATATGATCCAAAAAATTCTTAGGGAGTTTCCCCTGATTTTTCCCAATTTCCTTTTCTGGCCTTCTATCTTGAGCCAGGTTTATTACCATATCACAGTCTCCCATCATTAAAATCTTGTCATAGTAATAATTCGAGACAGATTCAAAAAGTTCATCAAACAATTTGATTTGTTCTTATTTGGTGTATAAACTTCCACTACCAGGACTTTGTGGTTTTGAATCATGATTTCCACTCCCTGAAAATATCCTGAATTATCTTGAAAAACTTCTTTAGTTGAGAATCTCTTGTTTATATTAACTCCTCTTTTCTTCCTCTTATCTAGTTTAGTTGAGAATCTCTTGTTTACTATCACTCCTCGTTTCTTCCTCTTATCTGCTGTAGGAAAATAGTCTCCTAAATTAGGATTCTTTAAATATTTTATATCTTTCTGTCTTACATGCCTTTCTTGGAGATAAATGACATCTAATTTCTGTTTTTCTAGGTAATGAACTATCTGTCTTTTTTTGCAAATGCATTCAGGCCTCAAACATTCCAGGTCAAAACTTTCATATCTATCATGATCTAATTCCTGATCTACTGTTGATTCCAATCTCTCCAATTTTGTCCTTTGTTAGTGCTTCTCTTCATAATCTCTTTGAATCTGTTGGCCCCCTTCATCTTCCTCATCATCTCTTTGGTTCTTCCATATTCATTTATTTTGGCCTTCTCCTAGGGTGTCTTGAGTTTTACAAAAAGTGGATCCTTTGTTGAGGTTAAGTTGAATCTTTTTTGTTTGAAAAAAGATAAACCTCCTAACTTGCTCCACTTATAATTGATCCCTTCTTTTCTGAGTTGTGTTAGAAAAGCATAATTTCTTCTTTTCTGTAGTACTGCAGTTCATACATCCTTCAAGATTTTTTATTTCCTCTCCTTACATTGTTAATCTTTCTTTACAGCTTTGTTAGATTATGATGTCTTTGACTGGTTCGCTGATAAAACAAAACACTATCTCTTGGTAATTTCCTTTTTTGAGTGATCAGAGAGTTAACTCTAAATAATTTGTCTACTTCCAGATCTAATTACTCTGTTTAACAGCCAGTAAGGTTGTGCTAACCCTGGCATCAGCTGTTCTGCCAAATTCTTGTGTGTTTTCTCCTCCAAGCCTCCAATTTAATACATTTTTCCCTATCTCTTATTTCACACATGTTATTTTCCCATTGAATTTGGATTTGGACCATTCTGATATCATATTTTATTTTTTCTACATTTTGTGTTTTCTCCTCTAGTACTTCAATTTCTGTGTTCAGTCATTCATTTCATTTCACACCTTCAAATTTTAGGCCTAGAATTCCAACTTCCTTCTTTAGATCCACCTTCATCTCTAACCAGGTATTCTTTAATTCTTGGGTAATCTCCAATGTAAATTTCTTAATTTCCTCTAATATGGAGATGTCATGATCTACTGTTTGTGTAGTTATCTCCATTGGCTGGCTCTCCTGTGCTAGCACTAGTAACTTAGCTTGATGTCTTGTACCAGTTACCATTTTGTTATTAGTTCTCAATTTTTCTTTCTCTCTCTGATTACAACTTGTAAGAATTATTTTTCCATAAATTTTAAAAAATGTACTCAGTTTGAGTTAAAAGGTTTAAGATATTTTCCCCATAAAACCACAAGGTGTTGAGTTTGAATTTCTTTCTCCTTCTCTCTCCTTTTCCCACCTTTCAAGGTCTGCAAATGTCACACACTGCTTAGATCTTCTTAATACAGCTGATTTACAGTGATCTCAGTTTGACCTTGAAACTGCCTCAATACTGCTTATCCTTTAAACTGCCTCAGTACTGCTTATCCTAACTCCTTTAATCTACACCTTTTTGGAGAAGTTTTCAGCATTGGTTAATTCTTTCTTAATGTGTCTAACTTTACAGCTAATTACACCTTTAGTCCCAAAAGCCAGATATCAAATGACTTATTGTCTTATTTCACTGCTTAATTATAGTAATTAATTATCAATTAAAGTTAATACAAATGCAATAATAACCATCTTTCAACTTATGTTTTAACTTAACCAGTATGTTAGACAATTAGTTCTATAACTAATGGAATTAATTCTATTAGTTCTATAACTAGAACTAATCCCAAGATCCTTCTCACATGTAGCACTGTTCAGCCATTTATCTCCCATCCCATAAGTGTACATTTGATTTTTGTTGCCTAAATGTACAATTTTGCAGTTGTCTCTATTGAATTTCATTTTATTTTCTGTCCAATTTTCTAGTTTATCAAGGTCATTATGAATTTTATTCCTATCTTCCAATGTATTAGCCACCCCATCCAGTTTAATGTTATCTGCAAGCTTGATAAGAGATTCCTCATGCCCCTTCATCTAACATAAATTAACATAAATGTTAAAAGAGTAATGGTGCTAAGACAGAACTGAGGCACTCAATTTGAAACCTGTTTGCTCATCAAAATATTATGAGGGACCTTATTAAAATGCTTTGCTGAAATCCAGATGGATGACATCCACAACATTTCCACCATCTACTAAACTGATGACCTATAAAAAAAATGATGTCTGATGCCAATAATAATAAAAAAATATTATCCCCTACAGTCTCTAATCAGTATAGGTTTCTCTGTTGTCTTTTGCCTTCCAGGTCACTCATGAAAGAACCAGTGTTCAATGATGACCTGCCAAGCCGTATCCTGTGTGGAGCTGTGACAGTGAAACCATCTGTCAAGGAATTTACCGAAACATCTGCCATCTTTGAAGATGGGAGCATAGAGGAGAATGTGGATGCTGTCATTTTTGCAACAGGATATAGTGTTGCATTTCCCTTTGTGGACAAGTCTGTGACTGAGGTGGCTGACAACCGTGTACCATTGTATAAACATGTTTTTCCTCTTCATCTGGAAAAGCCAACATTAGCTGTTATTGGCCTCATCCAACCCCTTGGGCCAATCATGCCCACCTCAGAACTACAAGCCCGCTGGGCTACCAGGGTCTTTAAAGGTGAGATTATGGCAGTGATCAACAATTCATTTAATGTAGCATAGCACAGAATGTAAGAGAATAAGCCCCTGCCTCAATAAGCTTATAATCTAAAATTTCCCATATAGCTAACAAGAGAGGAAGAAGACAGAAATGGAGGCAGCAGGAATATGCAGCAAAGCAATATACTGTTTCAGTTATATGTGTTTAAGCTTAGTTACAATCTTAAACAGAGAATTGTATACTTAATTTTTGTATGTGTTTGTTTGTTTTCAGCCATAATTGAGTTTAAATTCTAATAGTTTATACATTTTTAATTAGAATATCAAATTAACTAACATTTCCTAAAATTCAGGTTTTGGATTTTACCTTTTTTTTTTCTCCTGGATTCATTGTTGCTATAAAAATATGAAAGTAGCTACACCCAGTAAATCCTACTTATTTCCCTACTATTCTGGTATTCAAAATGTGGATAGGTAGTAATGGATAGGAGGTAGTTATCAAGGTAAGGAAGCAAAAATCAACAGAAAAGAAGAGGTGAGATATTTACATAGACATGAGCTGGACTTCTATCAGTTATGATAAAAATGAGAGGAATTTAGGAACTAATCCAGCTAGGAGAGGATTAGAAGTTGTCTACTTCCAGGTTAATTAAACAATCATAGGCAAGTTAATGGATGCACACCTTAACACAGGTTTGTCTATGTCAGGGAAGCCAAGCCTAATACCATGAAGAGACTAGACTCATCCAAAGGCAGAGAAGGTGCCCCATAGGCCACTGAGTCCAACTTCCTGCTCAGTGGAGGAACTAAACTTAGAAGGTAGATGTCCAAACTCTTTCTGAAAACAACGTGTGACCCCATCATCATTAGATATTCTCCATGCAGTTGTGGAGAAATCCTTGTCCTTTCTCCAACCCCCATTTGAGAAGGAAAGCATCAGAAGCATAGGAAAAAAACAAGTTTCTGAATCTCTGCCATTGCACTGATTGCAAACTTGGGAACAGAGTAGGCAGTCTCCTGAATCCTCAACGTACACAAAAGCATAAGACTAATTCAGTAAGAAGGAAGGCCATGCTCTCAATGGCAATAGCAGCTGGCTTAGTTTCCAGGGCAAGCCAAAAATTGCAGACTCCAGGTTTAAACAAACCTTTATCTAAAAATAATTGAAATGGCCAGTATTGTACCTGATTATATACAGTAATGGATACAACTTTCTAAAGAAATTTTTATGTACAGAGGAGTCAGACAAGGGTGTATCCTTTTATCTTGGAGATACCTTGATGGACCCTAATGTACATTTGTCCAAACTCGGTGCCAGGAAAATTCCCTTTTTACTTTATGCTGACGATGCTGCTATTCTTTCGCACTCTAAACCTGGTTTGAACCCTCTTTTAAGAATGTTTCTAAATTATTGCTCACAAAATGACCTAGAAATCAACTATGGGAAATCTAACGTTATGGTTTTTGAGAATAAATTTTCCCAATGTTGACAGACACTTGAGAGGCATGTTTGAAAACAGGTCAGAAGCTTTCAATATCTGGGGCTTATATTTCACCACACAATGTCTTGGTCCACTCATCAATCTGTTATTCTCTAGAAAACACACACTGGTCAATCTGTCATTCTGTCCTTTTTTTCACCAAAAGGAGCCTGTATATACCATCTTCCATTTAAGTATTTAATGCCAAGATAGCTGCTGCTGAAGTGTTATAAGCCTTTAGTATTTGGATTGGTGGACCAGCACCTGCATTAGATAAGCAGCAGGCAGTGTTTTTGAGGACCCTGGTTTTGAGGGTGACTGGTTAATAAGAATGATGGACATAATAGAAATGGAAAAACTAATGATGCTATTATAGGATAGACCATTACAACAATTCAAACAAGAGTGGATGCTTACCTTGGATTATATTTTAAAAAGATGGGCAAAAAGAAACTATTAATAGATGAAGCTACTAAGATGCTAAAGGTATCAAAACACTATTAAATATTAGTATTATACATACTAAAAAAGGAAAATTGCCAAGATTAACACAATGAAAGCAACATGTAGGAATAAATGATATTTGTTTATAAGTTTTAAATTCAAGTGAAAACACAATGAAATGGAAGAAAATTAGGGGGTGGGTTAAGGAAATTTTATTAGATTTATATATATATACACACACACCACACACACACACACACAATATATATACACACACACACACACATATATATATAAATATACGGGAATGTTTGTTTAAAAAAGGAGATGAAATTGAGACATGTTATTTACTGGAATATATTTTAACAATTAAAAAAGAATAAAAAGGGAATAAGGAAGACATTGAAATTGTTGAAGGTTTTCCTATACATAGACTCATTGATTAACCCACATGGAGACTGTAGTTAAAAAAAAATCAGAAGACTTAGGCAGCTTTGAAGGAGGTAGATAAGACCCCTAAGCATAAACATACATCATAAAAAATCAAAGTAAAGAAACATCCAAGCTATAAGATTTCCAATTTCTGAAAGCTCGACAGTGAAGAAAGTTAACCAGACAAGATTTAACTCATTTGAAACATGGTGCTGGAGAAGAATTGTACAGATAGCATGGACTACTAAAAAGATAAATGAATGGGTCTTAGATCAAATCAAGCCTGAACTCCTCCTAGAAACCCAGATGACTAAACTGAGACAGTCCTACTTTGGACATATCGTGAGATGATGTGACTCAGTGAAAAAGATTGTAGCACTTGAAAAAGTGGGGGGCACTTGGAAAAGAGGGATACTGCACTGTGAGGGGATGCATTTTATCAAGAAAGCCATAGCCCTGAGTTCCGAAGTCCTAGGCAGAGCTGTGGATGATGGGGGCAGAGGGGCATCTTGAAGGTCTCTCATTCACGGAGTTGCTATAAGTCAAAGTCAATGTGATGACTAGTAACAACTACAAAGGGCTATAGTGATCGCTGGACCACTGATCTCCAATGCAAGCAGGGCTGTGGTTTCTAATTCACAAGACAAGGCCACAATACAGCCTTGAATTCAGGGCTGTTAATAAGCCAGGAACTGAGAGGTCTCTCATTCACAGGGTGACCACAATCAAAGTCTATTTGAAGGCAAAGAGTAACACACTCATGGCAACTCATGACCATTGGCTCCTTTCTTGCTTGCTTATGCTTTCTTATGCACCATGATTTTGTTATTTGTTTTACTGATTTGTTTTAGACCTTTTTTATATTTCTTTTGGAGGTGCTCACTGTGTAATAGCTTATCTGCTGAGCCATAGAGATAACTGACCAGTATCTTTTTAAGAGCTGTGTCATTTAAGCTCTGATCCATTTTGAATGAGCCAAATGCTTCATTAAAGCTTGTGGTAAGGGATCTTCATAGACATGTCAGGGGCGACAGAATGAGATCCCCTTCTCAAGCAATTCCTAATCCAAATGTTTATAGTTATCAGGATGACAGAAGGAAAAAATAAACCAAAAGAGAAGTGTGATCCCACAACAGGAGGAGAGGAGAAAGGGAAGACACATAACATAGGAGCCAGGAATGCTTAGGGGAATCTCTCACCCCACCCAATTCATACTTTGGTTCCTCTTGCCTTCCTCTCTTTGCTTCCCACACTCCACTGTAGCCTTTCAAGTTCCCTGAAAACGCTTCACTTTGTCAAGGGACCATGCTGAAGGCAGGGAACAGAAGAAAGAAGGATTCTCCCCTCTCCAAGTAAAGCACCTTGTGTGAACTTGAGGAGTGATTCATGCAGTGTCGTGAAACAATCTTATGGCTCAACTTCTTTCCTTTCCTTTCCTTTCCTTTCCTTTCCTTTCCTTTCCTTTCCTTTCCTTTCCTTTCCTTTCCTTTCCTTTCCTTTTCTTTTCTTTCTAGGGCTGAGTTCTTTGCCTTCAGAGAGCACCATGGTAGCTGACACCATGAAAAGGAATGAGAGGAGAATCAAATGGTAAGAGAAATATTCTGTGCTTTTTTGTAATCCTGTTCTGTGCTTTATTGTAAGTCCCCCAACAGGCTTTCCCCAAAAAAGTGTGGGTCAGAAACTGACAAGTCTTTATTAAGACAAGTATTAGGTGACATTGGGACTTGGAGAACTACCTACTCTTTTTACCTATACTGAAGACTTACTATTTTCTATCCTGTTTCTGTTCTTGAAAAACACTGTTCTGTCTCAGCAGAGTGCCTGCCAGAAGCACAGTTCCTACCTACTTTCAAAAGGGAACTTCGTGTGCACTTTGGAAGATGTCTCCAGAAAGAGTGGGGGACCCAACATTGTAGAATGTCTTCCTTGAGGCATTCTCGTAGGGTCTTCAGATGCCATAAAATTCCCAAATGCAGAGATGGGTCATTTCTGCACTATAGTGCTATTATTCCACTTTCAACATCCTATGGAATCCTGGGCTTTGCAGTTTGCATCCTATTCCATAGGATGTTGATGTTTATGTTGCATCCTATTCCATAGAATGTCAAAAGTTAAATAATAGCACCATAACAGTCTAGTGCAGAAATGTCTAAGTTGAATGGGCTCTATCCCTGCCTCATATCAAATGGGAAAATTATATTTATACTGCATACATTCTTTCTCAGTAGTTGAACTCATCAGAAGTATCTTTTTGAGTATGGGTAGGGGGTGTAAAATGGACATTATTAACCATTCTTTCCATTATTTTAAGGTATGCATGTATTTATGCCCACATTTATTTGCCAAAGGAACTTGTTTAAAAGCTTCGTTTTATTGTTCCTTTTCCTGTACGCAATGCCACAGTAAAATACGTCAAAGCACTAATTATCACTAGGAGGTGTGGGGAGAAAATCATGAAAACAAACTTGAGTTTGGAAATTGGATAGTACTGGATATTTGTTTGTCTTTTTCTGAACAGGAATAATCTAACCAAGTGATTAAGACATGGTGTTTCAGTGGGAGTACCAGTAAAGCTCAATCATATTTTTTATTTGCCGTATTATAATGAGAGGGCGAGTGTTAGAATTTCAGAGTAGAAATGATTGGTATTTCACTAAATTGTGGTGGTATCCTTCACGTCGTTTCCAACTTATGGCAACACTAAGATGTCCATATTAAAGGGTTTTCTTGGTAAGATTTCAGAGGAGGTTTCCTATGAGGATGAGAGAGTGTGACTTATGCAAGCTCATCCCATAGATCTTCATGATCAAGCAGGGATTCAGACTCTGGTCTCCCAGAGTCCTAGCACAGCACTCAAAGAACTACACCACACTGGCTCTCTTCACTAAGTTCTTGACCAAATTGAACCTGAGTCAGCAGTGTGATGTGGCAGCCAAGAATGCCAATATGATTCTTGATTGCATCAATAGGAGTATGGTATCCGGATGGAGGAAAGTAATAGTATCACTCTATTCTGCTCTGGTCAGACCTAATCTGGAATACTGTGTCTAGTTCTGGGCACCTCATTTCAAGAAGGATATTGACAAACTGGAAAATGTCGAGAGGGGAGCGACCAAAATGGTGCAGGTCTAGAAGCCATGCCCTATAAAAAGCGGCTTAGGGAGCTGGGTATGTTCAGTCTGCAGAAGAGAAGGTTAAGAGGGGACATGATAGCCATGTTTAAATATTTGAAAGGATGTCACATCAAAGAGGGAACGAGCTTGTTTTCCACTGCTCCAGAGACTAGAACAAGGAGCAGTGGATTTAAAATACAGGAAAAGAGATCCTACCTGACCCTCAGGAAGAACTTCCTGATGGTCACTGCTGTTTGGCAGTGGAATATGCTGCCTTGGAGTGTTATGGAGTCTCCTTCTTTGGAGGTTTTTAAACAGAGGCATAGCAGGGGTTTGGACTGGATGGCCTCTGTGGTCTCTTCCAGTTCTATTATTCTGTGATCATCCAGAATAACACTGTGTAGTGACTCCACCTTGTCAGATGCAATTGCAATTTCTACCTTTCTGTCTTCTCCACTTCCAAAGGTATGGCACCAGCCGCAGCCAGTCAATCCAAACAGATTTCATTGATTACTTAGATGAGCTCGCTGTTGAATCAGGAGCAAAGCCAGATCTGTTCTCACTGCTGCTGAGGGATCCCAAGCTGGCCCTCACCATCTTCTTTGGGCCCTGTACCCCATTCCAGTTCCGCCTGACAGGACCAGGGAAGTGGCTTGGAGCCAGGAATGCCATCCTCACCCAGAAGAAGCGGATCATCAAACCCACCAAAACCCGAGTTGTGGGCAACTCTGCGAGCTACAACCAGTTCTTTTTATTTAAAATTGTTGGTATCATTGTCCTCTTGGCTGCTTTATTCTTGATCTCCACCCAGTAATGAAAGAATGATGGCTTGAACTGAAACTGCAAAAGTAATGCATGGCTTCTCCTCCTATAATAATAAGTGACTCTGTGGAGTCACTGCAAGATTCATTGATTCCAAGGTTGCAATCAGGCCTCTACTGCTATTAGCTTCTGCGTATGTATTCACAAATGGAAAAGAGGATTTTCTTTCTTTAAGAAATTCTGTAATATGAATGGTGTGTGCAAAGATACTCTGCTATATGTACACATGTGTACACACTTATAATTACTATCTTTGTATCTATCTCTCTATATCCCTGAGGGAGGGTAAAGCCTTAGTGAAAGTCAGCTGGTAGGCATGGATGACCCTATATCTGAGAGAGTCTTGGGTAAACTGTCTTCGGGGGGCTCTTCAGAATCACCCTAGAGGATCCCACATAGGACCAGAGGGAAGAATGGTGGCAGCACAGCCAGGTGGAGATGGGCAACAGTGCTCAGCCAGGTATTAAGAAGAAAGGCACTATGTGAAATGGTTGCTGTAGCTGCCTCCACTTTCAGTGCTCCACAGACAGGGTCCAGAGAAACGAGGGATAAAACAAATGGAAGTAGCTGGGACTATTAGCCTGCAGAAGTTCTCTTCATACCTTTAAAAAATATTGACCTTCCTTCTCCCCCCCCCCGCCTTTTTTTTAAGTTCCATATATTCACAATCATGAGCATGGGCATGAGGAGAAAATTTCAAAATGTTTTCCCAAAGAATGGCTGGGGGCACTCTGGTAACTGTTATCTTTTTTTTTGTAGAAAATTTATTTTACATTTACTGCAAGAAGATTGCATTAAATTAGCACAGGTAAGACAGAGTAGAGGAAATCAATTGGCAGACATGACACTGCAGTTGTAGCCAAATGCTCTTCATACTTCAAAAGAAACACAAGACAACACTAGCAGAATAAATATTCACTACAAGATGATCTTATATGGAATGTTTTGTCCTCATATTTTTTCCCCTATTTGTTAGGGAAAGTGTCTTTTTTCCCCACTTCTTACTCCATGTACACTGTATTCTCAACTGAATTCTCACTACAAAACACATTATGCTGCTCTATAATAAATTCCAGATTCCAAAGGCAACTGGATATTTGCTCAAGAGCCTCAACTGAGGGGGTTGAGTTCAATCTTAGGGATGAATTAATAATGGCGCTGGTAATGTTTACTTGAAAGAAAATAAGCTGATGTAGCACTATCCTAATACATGTAAGCTTTACATTGCACTGTTCAGTCTCAATCTCAATAACCAGGCTTCATGGATGAATCCAAAAAGTGTTTGTTTATTAGATGCAGCACAGAGACACTTCTTTTTCGAGAATTAAAGTTACAGCACAGGTTTCAGTTTTAAGAACTCCCTGCTCCCCCTCCCAGAGGTTTCATGCTCACATTCTTTCCCCCACAACACCAGGCTGTACTGGGTCTCTAAAACGACATTGGTTCTCAGGCTCTGGCCAGCATACCCTTCCCAATACCTAAACAGCAAAGCAATCAGAGCAATATGACAACAGAGCAGCTAAGCAGAGGCATGGCAGAGGACTCTAACTAGGTGGACTAGGCAGAGGACTCTAACTTACCCCCCCTAGGTAAGCCTTCCTCTCAAGCAATCTCTAGTAATGGCATTGTTTTGGCTATATGCATAAAGGCATTAGAATGCATAAAAGCTTTAGAAAACAATGAGATCACAGATGTCAAGTGCTCCAGATGCAGTACTGAGTGTCATACCAGGCCCAGGTTATCAGGATTTTTTTTTTAAAGTCCCAGATCAGTTTTGGAGCCTGAATATGTTGATGGTCAACCCACTCAGACTGTAATATCTGATCATATCCTAACTCAAGAAGCAGTCTCCATGGACAAATGAAGAAAGGTTTTATTAAACCTTAGGTTCAGCACATAGAAACGTCCTTGCCAGAACTGAGGATACAATTCTAGGTTTGCTGTTTAGAACCCCTCCCAGCTTCTTCTAGTTCATGTTCCATTCTCACACACCAGATCATACCAGTCTGTTAGAATGACCTTGGTTCCCATGCTCCAGCCAGGCTCCCCCTCCCATTCCCAAACATCAAACAGAACACAGCCCAATGGCTACAGTACTGCTAAGCTAGGCATGGCTAGCATGGCAGAGGTGGTGGTGGCCTTTTGACATTCTGCTCTTTAAGTCAAACTTACCCACCCTGAAGCCCCAAGCAGCATGAAATTATATGAAAGCAAAGAACAATCATGGAATCATAGGTGACACGCTATATGAGACAAGGCATTAGAACGTGTAATAAATCAGAAAATAATGAAAATATGTCCATCAACCCCTTCTCATCTTGACAGGTGATTTTACAATGGACCTGGTTTATCAAGGTATTTCTTGTGAAAGTCCCAGAGAAGCTCTCAGACCCTAACACTATGGTAATCAACCTACTCAGATTCTCCCAAAGGAAAAAGTCCTTCCACCAAACAAAACACTGAAGGTGGCCCTTGTGTGGACTAGAATCCAAGATTTGCATAATTTTGAAATGCTGCTGACTGTCAATCATCATGGGAGGTGGAGCAGGCTTCATGGGGTGCCAGGCATCTGGCTTCACTTTAGCAAACTGGAATGGAAAACAGTCCACGTGTCAGTATGTCCTTCCCAGAACTGAGGACACACTGCAAGTTTCACTTTTTAAAACCTCTGTCACCCCTCCCAGCTCCTTCCAGTTCACATTCCATTCTCACACATCAGATCATATCAATCCATTAGAATGACCTTTGTTCCCATGCTTCAGCCAGGCTCCTCTTCTCATTACCTAAACATCAACCAGAACACAGCAAAATGGCTACAGTACTGCTAAGCTTGACATGAGTAGCATGACTGAGGTATCAGTAGCCCTCAGTTTTCTCCATAGGAAAAGTCTTCCACTGGACAAAATATGGAAGGCAACCCCTATGGCATCTAGAGACTAGGGTCTGTCTGATTAAAAATGTTGCTGATTGTCTATCATCATGAGGGGTGGAATGGGCTTCACTGGATGCTACACACCTTGGGTAGCCTCAGGCTTCAATTAGCTGGGATGGAAAACAGGGTGCACATAGTAGTTTTTGAGTAATGCCACTTCAAGAGTCACTGAATTAACTATTCTCTTTATGGGGAAAGGTCCCACATGCTTTGGACTCAGCTTCTCCCAAGATTGCTGACACCACAAGAATTGGTTGACAAATAAATCAAGTTCCCTACTTTAAAGTTCCATTCAGGGCCTCTCTTTTTGTCAGTATGCTTTTTATAGAAATCCTTAGCATGCTCCAAAGCAGTTACAATTCCAGGCCGTGCAGCTTTGATTTGCATGACCTACTCAGGTTAAGCTACTTTTTCCCACTGATAAAGATCGTAAAGCTTAAGGTCTTGTCTGCAGACCGCCTGAAATGATAAGTGATCTGTGCTCTGAAGTTCAGAATTGTTAAAACTGACCTCAACAAAGAAACAAGTCAACCAAATCATCTTGCTGAAAATTAATGTAACACTTTAGGTATGCTCAAGAATCTGATTAACCCTCTCAGTTTGTCCATCTCTTTCGGGATGATGTGCTGAGCTCAGCCCATGTTTAGTATCTAGCAGCTTTAGGAAAGCTCAGACTGTTCAGTCAGAGGTAATCTTACTGGGGAACCGATGAAGTCTATAAATACGCTGTACAAACCTCTTGGCCAATTGAGGACCCCTTTGGACAGAAGACAGAACACAAAATAGGCTTACTTTAAAAACAGGTCAGTCACTACCCAAATCACTGTCTTTTTCCCACACTCAGGCCAATCAAGTCCCCATGCTAATTTCAACCCAAGGATGAGAGGGATTGGGAAGTGGCTGCATCAGTCCTTGAGGTTTCTATCCCACTTGCGTAGCCATTGCACACACAGAGAAGCTTTCAATATAAGTTTCTACATCTTGTATAAGTCCAGGCCACCAAAATTAATACCTGACCAGATGTAAGGTCTTAATGAACCCCAAGTACCCTGCTGCCTTTACAATATTGCATTGTCTCAGGATTTTACTCCTCTGGTAAATAAATTCTGTCTCTCTTGCAGGGGACACCATCCTTTAAGACTATCTTATCCCCATGATCTTTCAACCAAGTATCCTACTCCAGCACTTCCTTCATGCTGCACTGAAAATCAGGCTCCAGCAGGGGTTGCAAAACCTGAAGTCTGGACTGACTGTGTGTCATCACAACTAATTCCACACAGCGTCATCCACCTCCTTACACTGGCTGCCATGCTGTGGCAGTCTAGACAGGGCATCAGTCAGGAAATTCTCGCAGCCAAGGAAATATTTTATCTGGAAATTAAATCTGTAAAAGAACTGCACCCATCAAATTTCTTTGGGACCCAATTTCCTTGGGGATCCAAATGCCTCTAAGTTTCTGTGATCAGTCCACACCTAAAAAGGAGATGAAGCTCCTTCTAACAGCTGCCTCAAAATTATCAAAGTATGCTGGCAGCTTCCTTCAGCCACATGGGCCAGTTCCATTCAGTCTCCGAGAACTTTCTGGACATATAGGCACATGGCAGGTAGCTGTCCAGCCCCATTCTTCTGCAGTAAGAGAACCCCTATGACCACATCTGATGCCTCTACCAACACCACAAAGGGTTGTGAGAGGTCTGGATGTTTCCAAATAGGCTCAGAAATAAATAACTGCTTCAGGTTGCACAAACATCTCTTGGCAATCCAAATTCCATTTGATTTGGGAGCTGGACATCTTAAAATCAGTGTTGCCCCCTTTTTACTTTGTCTTTAGCAAGTCAATCAGTGGCAGCACTATTTGGGCAAAGTTGGGGATAAATTATTTATAGAAATTGGCAGACCTCATGAAACTCTGGAGTTCCCTCCTTGTTTTGGGGCCTTCTCATCCCACCATATCTTGGACCTTCACAGGATCCATTTCAACCCTCACAGCCAAAATTGAATATCCCAAATATAGCCCAATTTGTCTTTGTTGAATTCACATTTGGATGGAATCAATTTCATTCATCTACTTCAATCCTTCAAGTTCAACCACTCAAGTTTAGGAACAACCGATCCTTATAGCAACTGAACAAATTTAGGAAGAGTTCAACTGAGCTTGGTAGTTAGCTGAGCAGACATAGCTTATACAGCTCAAATTAAGTAAGGAGGCCCAGTTTTTGTTTTTGTTTTCTTGTTCTATTCTCTGTATTATCAAGTATGGAAGGTGAGGGAGCTGCTGCTGTCACCTGTAGCACTTGTGGCATGTTCCTTTTCTTGCCACAAGATGTGGTCGGGTACACCTGCAGCAAGTGCAAGCTGGTCACCTTCTTAGAGGTCAAGGTGCGGCAGCTGGAGGCACAGGTTTCTAATCTTCGTCTTATTAGGGAAGGTGAGGACTTCTTAGATAGGGCAGAGAGGACCTTCCTGAAGACCGGATATGTGGAGGAGCTGCCTGATGAGGAAATCAGTTCCGTGAGCCAGGAAAGCGATACTTGGAGGAATGTCACACGGAGAAGCAGAAGGGCCAGGAAGGAAACAGAGACTCTCAAACTACAGAATCGCTTCAACGTTCTTGGTGCTGTGAATGATGAGGAACACCAGAAGGAGGGAACACAACATCAGCAAGAAGGAATCCAACTTCGGCAACTGGAACTTGAACACCAACAGGACAGCATCCAACATCGGGAAGACCAGCACTCCCGGCCTCAACACAATGCCCAGGCAATCCTGGAAGAATCTGCTTGTCGAAGAACCCCGGACAGGCCTCAGAGGAGGCGAGTTCTGGTGGTTGGGGACTCCTTGCTCAGAGGAACCGAACCGGCAGTTTGCAAACCGGACAAGCTCAATTGAGAGGTCTGCTGTCTTCCTGGGGCCAGGATAAACCACGTAACAGAGAGGCTAGCCAGGCTGGTCAAGCCCACTGACCGTAAGCCCCTCGTT
The DNA here is from genome assembly GCA_948472985.1 of Iguana delicatissima. Taxonomy (NCBI): domain Eukaryota; kingdom Metazoa; phylum Chordata; class Lepidosauria; order Squamata; family Iguanidae; genus Iguana; species Iguana delicatissima. Next base: position 160,365 of record CAOKZL010002321.1, on the reverse strand, counting down.
TTGGTTCACATTGGAACCAATGACACGGTGAAGCGCAGCTTTCACCACATAACAAAGGACTACGAGCTTATGGGGAGAAAGCTTAAGGACCTTGGTGCACAGGTGGTAATTTCATCAATCCTCCCTGTTCAAGGATATGGTGCACGAAGGGAAAGGACAATAGTAGAGGTCAACAGCTGGCTCCGCACATTTTGCCGCCACCAACAGTTTGGCTTTTTGGATCATGGCTTGAAATTCCAGGAACATGGGCTTCTGGCAAGGGATGGGCTGCACCTCAAGAAACTTGGCAGGAACATTTTTGCAAACAGTCTCACAAGGAGGATTAGGAGGGCTTTAAACTAAGTACAACTGGGGAGGGAGACAAGATTATTCAGGACAAGGACTCGGCAAGTGCAGGGGAAAAAGGCCCAAATGATATTGGCCAAGTAGGAATAGCATCCAATCGTGGGAGGGGTGGAAACAATGCTATGGGACTTGCAGGAAGGGCACGGGGACTTAAGTGTCTCTACACTAATGCACGGAGTATGGGAAACAAACAAGATGAAATTGAACTCCTAGTACAGCAAAATAAATATGATTTGATAGGCATCACTGAGACCTGGTGGGATGAGTCTCACGATTGGAATGTAGGAATAGAGGGGTATAGCCTATTTTGTAGAAATAGACCAAATAAGAAAGGAGGAGGAGTAGCCTTATATGTCAAGGATGTTTTCACCTGTGAAGAGATCCATGACTTGAACACCGGAAGCCAGGTCGAGAGCATCTGGGTAAGAATTAAGGGAGCGAGAAACAATAGGGATATTATAGTGGGGGTTTACTACAGACCTCCAAGCCAGACTGAGGACCTCGATGGCGCTTTCATAGACCAAATGACTGCACATTCAAAAAGGAGAGATACAGTAATAATGGGAGACTTCAACTACCCGGATACATGTTGGCAGTCAAACTCTGCAAAGGCGGGAAGGTCCAGCAAGTTTCTTGCTTGTCTTGCAGACAATTTCATGGTCCAGAAGGTGGAAGAGGCGACAAGGGGATCAAATATTCTGGATCTGATCCTGACCAACAGGGAAGACCTTGTTAATGACGTAGAACTGGTTGGATCTTTAGGAGAGAGTGACCATGCCCTATTAGAATTTGGCATTCAGTGGGGAAGAGAAGGCAAGTGTAGCCAGGCATTCGTCTTAGATTTTAAAAAAACAGACTTCTGTAAACTGAAGAAGCTGCTGGCTGAAATCCCGTGGTCAAGAATAGTCAATGAGAAAGGAGTTCAGGATGCATGGGAGTTCTTTAAAAGGGAGGTACTGAAGGCACAGGCTAAAACTGTGCCATTAAGGAGGAAAAATGGAAGGCATCTGAACAAACCGGAATGGTTGACTAAAGAGCTCTCAGCTGAGCTAAGTATTAAGAAAAACATGTACAGGAAATGGAAGAAGGGGGAAATCACCAAAGAAGATTATAAGCAAGTAGCCAGGAGATGTAGGGAGAAGGTCAGAAAGGCTAAAGCACAGAACGAACTTAGGCTGGCCAGAGACATTAAAAACAATAAAAAGGGCTTTTTTAAATACGTCCGCAGCAAAAGGAAAAAGAAGGAGACGATAGGGTCACTGCGCAAGGAAGATGGTGAATTAATAACAGGAGGAAGAAAAAAGGCAGAACTCCTCAACACCTTCTTCGCCTCAGTTTTTTCCCAAAAGGATAAAAACACGCAACCTGGCGGTTGGGGAGCAGGTGAGGAAGTGGGGGAAATGCAGCACAGAATAGATAGAGAGGTAGTACAGGAATACCTGGCCACACTGGATGAATTCAAGTCTCCAGGGCCAGATGAATTGCATTCTAGGATTTTAAAAGAACTAGCAGAGGTCATTGCGGAACCTCTTGCTATAATCTTTGAAAACTCTTGGCGGACAGGAGAAGTTCCGGCAGACTGGAGGAGGGCAAATGTTGTCCCCATCTTCAAGAAGGGAAAAAAAGAGGGCCCAAATAATCATCGCCCAGTCAGCCTGACATCAGTACCTGGAAAGATCCTGGAGCGGATCATCAAACAGTCAGTTTCTAATTACTTAGAAAACAATGCCGTAATTACGAAAAGTCAACATGGATTTCTCAAAAATAGGTCATGCCAGACTAATCTTATCTCTTTTTATGATAGAGTTACTTGCTTGATAGATGAAGGGAATGCGGTGGACATAGTATATCTTGATTTCAGTAAGGCCTTTGACAAAGTTCCCCATGACATTCTTGCAAAGAAGCTAGTAAGATGTGGACTGGACAGGGCTACTGGCAGGTGGATTTGTAACTGGTTGACTGACCATACCCAAAGGGTGGTCACCAATGGCAGATTCTCATCCTGGAGAGAAGTGACTAGCGGGGTGCCACAGGGTTCTGTCCTGGGCCCGGTGCTGTTCAATATCTTCATTAATGACTTGGATGAAGGAATAGAGGGCACGCTGATCAAATTTGCAGATGACACCAAATTGGGAGGGGTTGCTAATACTCCTGATGACAGGATCAAAATTCAAAAGGACTTGGACAGATTGGAGAGCTGGGCCAAGGCTAACAAAATGAATTTCAACAGAGAGAAATGTAAGGTCCTACATTTAGGCAGAAAAAATGGCATGCAGAAATATAGGATGGGGGACACGTGGCTGGCTAACAGTACATGTGAAAGGAGTCTTCATAGACCACAAGCTGAACATGAGTCAGCAGTGTGATGCGGCAGCCAAGAAGGCCAACGCAATTCTTGGTTGCATCAATAGGAGTATGGTGTCTAGATCGAGGGAGGTATTGGTACCACTTTATTCTGCATTGGTTAGACCTCATCTTGAATACTGTGTCCAATTCTGGGCACCCCAATTCAAGAAGGATACGGATAAGCTGGAGCAGGTCCAGAGGAGGGCAACCAAAATGGTGAGGGGCCTGGAAGCCATGCCCTATGAGGACAGACTTAGTGAGCTGGGTATGTTTAGTCTGCAGAAGAGAAGGTTGAGAGGGGACATGATAGCCATGTTTAAATATTTGAAGGGGTGTCATGTCGAGGAGGGAGTGGGCTTGTTTTCTCCTGCTCTTGAGACCAGGACAAGGAGCAATGGATGCAAGCTGCAGGAGGGAGATTCCGCCTGAACCTCAGGAGGAATTTCCTGACAGTCAGGGCTGTCCGGCAGTGAAATGTGCTGCCACAGAGTGTGGTGGAGTCTCCTTCATTGGAGGTTTTTAAGCGGAGGCTGGATGGCCACTTGTCGGGAGTGCTTTGAGGGTTTTCCTGCATGGCAGGGGGTTGGACTGGATGGCCCTTGTGGTCTCTTCCAACTCTACATTTCTATGATTCTATAGAATCATACAGTTGGAAGAGACCCAGGGGCCATCCAGTCCAACCCCCTGCTATGCAAGAACACACATCAAAGCATTCCCAACAGATGGCTATCCAGCCTCTGCTTAAAAACCTCCAAAGAAGGAGACTCTACCACACTCCGAGGCAGCATATTCCATTGCCAGACAGCTCTGACCGTCAGGAAGTTCTTCCTGAGCTTCAAGTGGAATCTCCTTTCCTGCAGCTTGAATCCATTACTCTTTGTCCTAGTCTCTGGAGCAACAGAAAACAATCCCGCTCCCTCCTCAACATGACATCCCTTCAAATATCATGTCCCTTTTTAACCTTCTCTTCTGCAGACTAAACATACCCAGCTCCTGAAGCCGTTCCTCATAGGGCATGACTTCCAGACCCTTCACCATTTTGGTCACCCTCCTCTGGACACACTCCAGCTTGTCAATATCCTTCTTGAATTGAGATGCCCAGAACTGGACACAGTATTCCAAATGAGACCTAAGCAATGCAGAATAGAGTGGTACCTTTACCTCCTTCGATCTAGACATCTTATTCCTATTGATGCAACCAAGAATTACATTGGCTTTCTTAGCTGTTACATCACACTGTTGACTCATGTTCAGCTTGTTATCTAACAAGACTCCTAGATCTCTTTCACATGTACTGTTATCCAGCCACACATCTCCGATCCTATATTTGTGCATTCCATTTTTTCTGCCTAAGTGTAGGACCTTACATTTCTCTCTGTTGAAATTCATTTTGTTAGCTTTGGCCAATCTCTCCAACCTGTCAAGGTCATTTTGAATTTTGATCCTGTCTTCTGGGGTATTTGCAACCCCTCCCAATTTGGTGTCATCTGCAAATTTGATCAGCATGCCCTCCACTCCTTCATCCAAGTCACTGATAAAGAATGTTGAATAGTACTGGACTCAGGGCAGAATCCTGTGCCACCCCACTAGTTACGTCTCTCCAGGATGAAAAGCAGCCATTGGTGAGCACTCTTTGGGTTCAGTCAGTCAACCAATTACCAATCCACCTAACAGTAACCCTGTCCAGCCCACATTTTACTAGCTTCTTTGCATGGGGAACTTTGTCATGGGCCTTACTGAAGTCAAGATATGGTATGTCTACAGCATTCCCTTCATCTATCAAGTTTGTAACCCTATCATAAAAAGAGATAAGATTAGCCTGGCATGACTTATTTTTGAGAAATCCATGTTGACTTTTAGTGATTAAGGCATTACTTCCTAAGTAATTACAAACTGGCTGTTTAATGATCTGCTCTAAGATCTTTCCTGGTATTGATGTCAGGCTGACTGGGCAATAAATATTTAGGTCCTCTTTTTTCCCCTTCTTGAAGATGGGGACAATATTTGCCCTCCTCCAGTCTTCTGGGACTTCTCCTGTTTTCCAGCAGTTCTCAAAGTTTATTGCAAGTGGTTCAGAAATGACTTCTGCCAGTTCTTTTAATATCCTTGACGGTAATTCATCTGGCCCTGGAAAGTTGAATTCCTCTAGTTTAGCCAAATATTTCCATACTGCTTCTCTACCTGTTCTGTTTTGCATTTCCCCCTTTTCCTAATCGGCTGGCCATCTCCCCTAGGTTGAGTACTTCTATCCTTTTGGGAGAACTTAGAGACCTGGGTATGTTTAGTCTGCAGAAGAGAAGGTTAAGAGGGGACATGATAGCCATGTTTAAATATCTGAAGGGATGCTATAGAGAGGAGGGAGAGGGCTTGTTTTCTGCTGCTCCAGAGACCAGGACAAGGAGCAATGGAGTCAAGCTGCAGGAAAGGAGATTCCACCTGAACCTCAGGAAGAACTTCCTTATGGTCAGAGCTATTTGGCAGTGAAATATGCTGCCTCAGAGTGTGGTAGAGTTTCCTTCTTTGGAGGTTTTTAAACAGAGGCTGGATAGCCATCTGTTGAGAGTGCTTTGATGTGTGTTCCTTCAGGGCAGGGGGTTGGACTGGATGGTCCCTGTGGTCTCTTCAAACTCTATGATTCTATGATCATTCAGTTCCCATCCATCTGCACAAACTGAATGGGAGTTCACAGTTTTTCAGCTTTCAGTCCCAATCTGGTGGCCACTACAGATTGCATGAGGCATCTGATGCAGTCTGAATCCAGTGTGCCTACTACATCCATGCTGCCTCTTCCCTTCTGGCCTCTCAACCACACTTGGACAAAGAAAGTGGTAACAGATCCACTCACAGCTATCTCAAAGCACCCTTTGTTTGAAGCCTGCTTCTTAGTACCATTTAGGAAAGGCCTCCATTTTTTTCTGACCCTTCTATGTCAGCCTGGGACTCATCCAACAGGTCATCTCCCTACAAAAGGTCCATCACTGGCTGGATATCCACAGAGGTGGTGCTCTCACATGCCTGCCTTGGTGATTTCTTGAGCCCCTGTTACCCTGTGAATTGGGGGTCCCGGGAGGGATGCCCACATAACCAAAACAAACTAAGCAAAAATGGGGGAAATTAGCTGGAGCACTCTCTTGGCTAACAAGAGGCAGGGCAACGCAGCAGGATCTTTTACCCTATGTATACAGCATCAGGTCAATGAGGAGGCAATTGGTTCAAACAACAATTAAGATTTATTAAACAGTTATTAAAGAAAAGCACAAACACACTCCTAACTAGGAAAGGAAAATAGAATTTGAGGGGAATGGGTGATATGCCACCTGTCCTGTAGTCCTGAAGAAGCCTGATTGAAGAAGTGGAAAGACGGCATGGTGGCCGAAGGGAATCTGCTGAACTGAGCAGCAGCAAGGCAAAGTGAAGTTCGGATGATCTGGCGAGAGTTCCGGGGAAGTTCCAGCGAGAGTTCCAGAGAAATTCCAGCGAGAGTTCCAAAGAGCTCTCAAAAGCGAGAGATTTTTATAGAGGAAAGAACGACCGCAGGCTAGTCTGGTCTTGGGCAAAAACAATAGGGTATGGGTTGGAGACAAAGCCTCCGAAAGGTCAGAATTTGCATGATTAAGTTAAAGTCCAAATCGACAATAGTATAGCTGGTATGTAAATGCGGCTAGCTCGGCAGTTAAGTACCTAGCTCGCCAGGATGTCCTCTCAGGGCAGAGGATCCCTTTGTGGTAGCGTGCATATGTAATGAAGGTGTTTGTTTTGGGAGGCCCCCTAAAGCAGATCTGGCAATATCTGATTTGGTGGCAGCAGCAAGCAATAACCATGCCTAGCTTCGCGTTTGTTCGGCGGGCTTCACAAACACTTGGCTGGTGGCAAAGTAGGGCCGAATTATAATACCAAAATGATATCTTTGGTACACCAAAGGTCAGGTCAGAACGCGGTGGTAACACCCCTTCCCATCTTGAGTTTCACTGCTAGTCCAGTCAACAGGCATTTCTGTGAGTCTTGCTAAACAACATGGTGTTTACTCTGCATCGTAAGCACAAGCCAAGTGCCATCTACTTCTCCTTTTCTCCTGCCGTCAGCCTGACAGGGCCCTTATTGCTCTTCTTTGCACTGCTTCTTCATCCTGCTGGCTTGGTCACCCAAGACTATCTCTACTTGGCAAACTTCATACTCAGTTGCATTACCTCCAGCTCTCCAGCCAGTCACATCCATCCCAGCAAGGTATTGGGATTGCCCTGCAGGAGGAACTACTCTTGTATTCCAGGATTAAGGCTATTGCAAGAATATTGTATCTTGGTTATCTCTGACCAGTTGGGGTTGCACCTGCCAGGTGCTGAAATTCTACCAGGTATCCTGCCACTGAATTGCTACATTGCCTCAAGTATATGCTTTCTTCTTCCAGATTGAGTCTTCAAAGCAGGTGTGCAAATTCGTCATAAATGCATTGAAGTCTTCTAACTCCACCAACTCTATGTCATACAAGACAACCAGCCACTCCACTGTCTCCCCCTCCAGCTACAGTGGTACATAGCACACCTTGGTCATCTCCATCCTGAAGATGTATGATTGGGACCCAAAGAAGCTGCAAGTCTTTTTAACCCAGGCCAAATGTTTTATGCATGAGGGGGAATGTATCTTCAGACAGCTTTCAAGCCTCAATCAGTATTGGGGTACAGCTCTAGCAGGACTGGGCCAGCAAGAGTGCAGAGATTCACTGTTCCCCACAACGTGCCTCTTATTTTGTCACCCACCTCAAGTACTAACTGAATCGCCTCCCCTTCTTCACAATCTTTGTTGGGGTCTTCCACCTCTTCCAAGTGACATCTACCTGCTGCTTGGTGATATGCAGCCCATTTAAAATCACTTGCAGGTAGCTTTTAACATACATCATCTCTCCCTGCATAGTCTGTGATTCTGCCTCCAGTTCCCCAGGAACAGCTTTTCACAGGTAGAATGTGCTGAACTCCCTGTTAAGCCTCATGTCTCATCTCAGTGTGCATCAGTCATTGTGTTGACCATGGACGTCAGTATCAGGGACCTACTGCCACTGGTCAGGAGTTGTTGAAGGGATCCTCTGCTCTTGAGTACCCCAAGAGTACTTAGTATGATCCTTAATAAATCAACTCTTTGGGTGGTCTCAAGTTTTGCCTTGATCACTTTCCTCTTTGGGTTTAATAACCAGTTCATCCTGCCTTGACAATCAAATGATCTGAGGCAGGTTCTCTCTCCAGGGATATACTGTCTTGGAAAGAAGACCCAAGCTTGGTTCAGCAGTGGTAATCTGTAATGTTTAGTATCAATTTAATTCAATAACCAGGCTTCACAGATGAATCCAAAAAGGTTTTATTCAAGATTAGATGTAGTACAGTGACACTGCTTTTGCCAGAACTGAAAATACGGCACAGGTTTTGGTTTCAAGAACTCCCTGCTCCCCCTCCCAGAAGTTTCATGTTCACATCAGGCTGTACCTCACACAACATCAGGCTGTATCAACTCTCTAAAATGACATTGGTGCCAAGTTTCTGGCCAACATACCACCCCCTCCCAATACACAAACAGCAAAGTCATCAGAGCAATATGGCAACAGAGCAGCCAAGCAACCTAACTAGCATGCCAGAGGAGCCTAACTTGGCGGTCCCTATAATATATACGGAGTCTTCATGGTTGCTGTTGTTCCTGTGATTATGGGCAGATTCTTGTATCGGATCAGAATTGTAGCTTTTGTTTTTAGAAAAGCATGTTTCTCTTTATTGTACATGCATATTGAAATGCCTGGCCTACGTAAGTCTGATGAATATTTAAGAAGGCCAAAGTTAAAGGCCTTTCCACATTATTATAGTGCTATTATTCCACTTTCAACATCCTATGGAATCCTGAGGTTTGTAGTTTAGGGAGGGGCCTGTCGAATTCCCAGCCAGAGAGCTCTTTGGCCTCAGTGAACTGCAAACCCCAGAAATTCACAGGATGCTGAAAGTGGAATAATAGCACTATAACAGTGTAGTGTGGAGAGGCCCTAAGTCTTTGTACGCTGTATGGCCCTTTCTCATGCCTTCCCCCTACAGCAATGTTCCTTTACCCATACATCCGCAACAAATATACCATTACCAATTTTAATTCTGCTTTGACAGAAATCTCCCATTGAATCTAAAATTTAATATTTTTTCAACCCAACTGGAAAACATATCTTTCGCAGACAAAGACAGTGGTTTGGATCACTTAAGTAATAAGAATTTAAAAGTATGAAGACAAATTATAAAGATGCTTTCTGCACCATACCTGCATCTCCCGACTTTCTGGCATCATCCCAGCAGTGCCATCACTGGGATGGGAAGATGTCCCAAATGCCCCCCTCCACACCAGGATGGTTGCCAGTGGATGGGTAGCGTTCAGGACAATCTCCTTCCTTTTACAGTGCAGCCAGCCTCTTCCAGTGCTGCACTGAGGAAGGAAGCGCTTGATAGTGCTTCTGCCCTTCCCAAACAGCCACAGATGATGCGATTGTCACGCAAAGGGGCCTATTACCAGACTTGGCTGGGGACATGACAGGAGCAGGACCACAATAACGTTATGAGATGGCACACGTCGCATACCAACTTCAATGAGTCCTCTTGCTGGGACGGGATCATAGTGCAGAAATGGCCTAAGTTATGCTTCTTCCAGAGGAAGTAAATATTTTTCATAGGTGTTGCTCTGTTTATCTCTTACAATAAAAACAAAGAGGTTTGCTGAACCTAAGGTTTTTCACAAGGCATACTTAAAGCTACAATGGCCAGTAGATGAAGTATAGAAACAGGTCAATAAGGCCCAAGAAGAATTACCCAGTGTAGGACAGGATGAGTAATAGAAGCTACAGAACTCCATTTGTTCTCACCTGGTGCTTCCAACTAGGGCCATTTCCACACTAGCCTGTTATAGTGCTATGATTCCACTTTCAACATCCTATGGAATCCTGGGGTTTGCAGTTTCGGGAGGGGCTGGCCAGCCCTTTCCGAAACTGCAAGCCCCAGGATTCCATAGGACGTTGAAAGTGCAATCACAGTGTTGTAACAGGCTAGTATGGAAGTAGCCTAGAACTCCTCCAGAGCATCAGCAACAAGGGATTATGCATCTGAGACACAAGTTGGAGATTAATCTGTACAACACATTCCAGCACCAATTTGTTTGCATCTACTCGAGCAAGGGTATGAAGCAATACCATCAAGGACTTGCATATTCTAATGGAGTGTGAGACAAAAGTGCTTTCTGCCATTTACAAAGGCAAAATTGAACATTTTTAGTCAAAAGAATGAATATGTAATGTTGGGCATTCCAGTCACAAATATGTATGTGTAGTGCTGTTGTGTGCCTTCTCATTGTTTCCAGCTTATGACGACTCTAAGACAAAACTATCATGTGTTTTTTTGGCAAGATTTGTTTAGACAGGGTTTGCCATTGCCTTCCTCTGAGACTGAGAGGGCATGACTTGCCCTGAGGTCACCCAATAGGTTTCAATGATCAAAGCAGGGTTTCAGATCTTGGTGTCCCAGTGTCCTAATCCAACAACCAAACCACAACACCATGCATGTATGTGTGTAACACATTTATTGGGAGGGGGAGGATCCTCAGTGAGGCTTACAATACAGAACCATAGTGTAAAAATGTCACTTTCAGAAATTGGGGGAGTATTTGACATTCTGTAACAGATCTGAAAATTGACATCAGCAAAAGAATTTCAAAAGACTAGAACAAAATGTGTTGGCCTGGAATTCATCTGCATGTTTGACACAATCAGATTGTGTCTCCAAAATTAACAAGAAGTCATTGTCCTTTTTAATGTGTTTAGCTACACTACTTATCTTGGTTTGTCAGTTCCTCAGTCCTTGGGAGAAGATCTTTTGGTCTTTCAAGATTTTTGTTTTTTGTTCTGCACCCACATGGACACCACATGAATGGTATCACTCATAAGCAATTTCATTTCTTTGGTGAGTCAAATTGTTTAGGTCAGTATATATTGGGGAGGCCATACTCTCACATTCATATCTGAGTGTCCTCCTAGACACATCGCAATGATTTAGATTTTAGCAAGTATGTTCTAACAGAACACAATGGCTTTCGTAGGGACTTTGACAGTGTTAGCCAGTTTGCAACAGGATCACTATGGCTACATCAATGTCATGCTTTTTTTTTTTTTACATAAATATAAAATCACAAAAGAATTTTCAAGGTTTGATGACAACCTTGAATTTATGTAATTTTTTTCAATTTATTTGTCAGAAAGGAAGCTCAATGTGCTTTGTTTTCATTGCTGAGAGGTAATAGTGAAGACTGGCAGTTTCTACGCAATATCAGAATCATAGAATCGTAGAATCGTAGAATCGTAGATCTGGAAGAGACCCCAGGGGCCATCCAGTCCAACCCCCTGCCATGCAGGAACACACATCAAAGCATTCCCAACAGATGGCCATCCAGCCTCTGCTTAAAAACCTCCAAAGAAGGAAACTTCAACACACTCCAAGGCAGCATATTCCACTGCCATACAGCTCTGAATGTCAGGAAGTTCTTTCTGAAGTTCAGGTGGAATCTCCTTTCCTGCACCTTGAATCCATTGCTCTTTGTCCTAGTTTCTGGAGCAGTGGAAAACAAGCCTGCTCCCTCCTCGACATGACATGCCTTCAAATATTTAAACATGGCTGTCATGTCTCCTCTTAAACTTCTCTTCTGCAGACTAAACATTCCCAGCTCCCTAAGCCATTCCTCATAGGGCATGGGTTCCAGACCCTTCACCATTTTGGTCGCCCTCCTCTGGACACATTTTAATATCCTTCTTGAACTGAGGTGCCCAAAACTGTACACAGTATTCCAGGTGAGGTCTAATCAAAGCAGAATTTAATGATACCATTACCTCCCTTGATCTAGACACCATACTGCTATTGATGCAACCAAGAATCGTGTTGGCTTTCTTGGCTGCCGCATCACACTACTGACTCATGTTCAGTTTGTGATCTACCAAAACCCCTAGATCCCTTTCACACGTACTGCTATCCAACCACACATTTATAGAAAGAGACTCAACCTTAGATGCAGTATATTCCACCGCTGAACAATGACATGAAGTAGTTAGAACCATAGAATAATAGAATCATAGAGTTGGAAGAGACCACAATGGCCATCACGTCCAACCCCCTACCATGCAGGGACACATATTCAAAGCACCCCCAAGAAATGGCCATCCAGCCTCTTCTGCTTAAAAAACTCCAAAGACGGTGATTCCACTGCACTCCGAAGCATCATATTCTATTGTTGAACAGCTCTTACCATCAAGAAGTTCTCCCTGATGTTAAAGTGAAATCTCTTTTCCTGTAGTTTGAAGTTGCAGATCTGTTTCCAAGTCTCTGGAGCAGCAGAAAACAAGCTTGCTCCATCTTCAACATGACATCCCTTCAAATATTTAAACATGGCCATTATGTCACCTGTTAACCTGCTTTCCATCAGTCTAAACATACCTAGCTCCCTAAGCCTCTTCTCATAGGGCATGGTTTCAAAATCCTTCACCATTTTGGTCAGCCCCCTTGGAAAAGTTCCACCCTGTCAATATCCTTCTTGAATTGTCCTGCCCAGAACTGGACCCAATATTCCAGGTGAGGTATAACCATAGCAGAATAGAGGGATATTATTATTTCCCTTAATCTCGACTTTATACTCTTATCAATGCAACCAAGAATAGTATTGGCCCTTTTTTAGCTGTTGAATCACACTGCTGACTCATGTTCAACTTGTAGGCTTCTAAGACTCCTAGATCCCTTTCACAACTACTGTTTTCAAACCAAGTATCACCAATCTTGTATCTGTGCATTTCATTATTTCTTCCTATGTAGAGCACCCTACATTTTTTCCTGTTAAAATTCATTTTCTTAATTTTGACCCAGCTCTTTAATTTGACAAGGTCATTTTGAATTCTGATCCTGTCTTCTAGGGTATTAGCTATCCCTTCTAATTTGGTGTCATCTGCAATTTGATGAGCGTTTTCTGTATTCAGTCATCAGAGTTGAATAGCACTGGGCCCAGGACAAAACCCTGTGGCACCCCACTGGTCACTTCTTTCCAGGATGAAGAGGTGCCATTGGTGAGCACACTTTCTGTTCAGCCAGTCAGCCAATTACAAATCCATCTAACAACAGCATTGTCTGATCCACATTTTTATTACCACCGTGAACTGGCCTGGCCTTTGATAAACTTTAGATATAATTTTTGATATCACAATACGGTCCTGTTCTGCCACCCTCAGCCAAGTGTTTGTGAGGTCGCCAAACAAGTACGAAGCTAGGCATAGCTATTATATGCTGACTCATACTTGTTTACACCAAGGCAAGCCAGAAACTGCCAGATCTGCTTTAGGAGACCTCCTGAAACAAACACCTTCATTACAGATGCACGTCAAAACAAAGAGATCTCTGCCCCAAGCGGGCACCCTGGCGAGCTGAGTGCTCAACTGCCAAGCTAGCTGCATCTACATACCAGCCATACTATTGTCAATTCGGACCTTAACTCAATCATGTAAATTCTGACCTTTCGGAGACATTCTCTCAAGCCCAAAACTCATTGTTTTCGCCCAAGACCAGACTAGCCCATGGTCATTCTTTCCCTGATAAAAACCCTCAGTCCCGAGAGCTCCTCAGATCTCTCGCTGGACCGCCCGTTTGGACTACCTTGCCACGACTTTGTTCTGCAAGCTCCCCTCGGCCGCCACACCACGTTTCCTTCTCTTCACTTGGACCTCTTCAGGACTACAAGAAAGGTGTCGTATTACCCATTTTCCCCCAAAACTCTCATTTCCTATTTCTAATTAGCTATGTGGTTGTGTTTTCTTAATAATTTATTTGCTTGTTAATAAATATTATTGTTGCTATTTTAAACTGTCTGACTGCTCACTGACCTGAACCTGTATACATAGGGTAAAAGATTCCCGCTAAGTTACCCTGCCTCTCGCTATCTTAAGAGAGTGCTCCAGCTAATTTCCCCATCTTTGCTTGGTTTGGTTTGGTCATTTGGGTGCCCCTCCCAGGACGCCCAAGTCACGGGGTAACATTTTACTACCTAGTTTGCAAGAATATCATGAGGTATCTTGTCAAAGGCCTTACTGAAATCAAGATACACTATATCCACAGCATTTCCTTCATCCACCAAGCTTATAACTTTACAGGGAAAAAAAGAGATCAGATTAATCTGGTATGACTTGCTTTTGAGAAACCCATGTTGACATTTAGTGATCACGGTATTCCTTTCTGAGTGTTCGTAGATGGTCTGTTTAACAATCTGCTCTAGGACCTTTCCTGGTATTAATGTTAGACTGACTGGGCAGTAATTGTTTGGGTGCTCTTTTTCCCCCTTTTAGAAGATGGGAACAACAGTTGCCCTCTTCCAGCTTCCTGGGACTTCACCTGATCTCCAGGAACTCTCAAGGATTATTGCCAGTGGTTCTGAAATTACTTTTGTCAGTTCTTTGAATACCCTTGGATGTTGTTCATCTGACTCTGGTGACTTGAATTCCTTAGGTATTCCTGTACTACCTCTTTACCTATATTTTGCTGTATTTCTCCTATTACATCATCTGTTCTATTTTCTCCAGGTGAACACTGTTTTTCTTTTAGGAGAAGACTGAGGCAAAGAAGACAATGAATAGTTCTGCCTTTTTTCTATTCCGTTACCACTTCATCTTCTCCTCGCAGTGGCCCTAGCATCTCCATGATTTTCCTTTTGCTAGAGATATAACCAAAAAAAAGCCCTTTTCATTCTTTGTAACCTTTCTATCAAGCCTGAGCTCATTTTGTGCTTTAGCTTTTCTGACTTTCTCCCTACATTTGCTTGCTATCTCTTCGAATTCCCCTTTGATGATTTCCCCCTTTTTCCATTACTTGTACATGGCCCTTTTAAATCTTAGTTCAGTTGAAAATTCTTTAGACATCCATCCTGGTTTCTTTAGACACCTCCCACTTTCCCCCCCTCAATGGAATTGTTTGAAACTGTGCCTTCAATATGTCACTTTTAAGAAACTCTCATCCATCATAAACTGCTTTCTCTTTTAGTATGCCTGACCATGGGATGACACCTAATATTTTCCTAAGTTTACAGGAATCAGCTTTCTTAAAATCTAGAATGCAAGTCTGACTACGCTTTGCTTCTTCTTTCCACTGTATAACAAACTCCAGGGGAACACGGTCGCTCTCACCTAAGGATCCCACTACTTCCACCCCATTAACCAGGTGATATTGGTTAGGATTGTTACCCTGAAAATTGGGGGTGTCTTGAGGACATCCAAACAGGCTTCAAATTAAGGGAATTAACAGAGAAACTCAAAGCTTGTGAGAGGTCAGGGCAAGGGATCTTTAACCCTATGTCTACGGGGTCAGAACCACGCAAAAGTCAGAGGAACAATCTAAGGTAACTTTATTAAAACTAACAGAGAAGGTCACAACACATGTTAACAAATAATCCTACAATCACACAAGGGCTACAGAAATGAAGTTGGAAAGAAGAGACAGCTGGGAGAGAGGGCATACGGACCTTAGTCTAGGCGTCCTGGAGGAGAAGATTAGTGAAGGCTCAGTGTAAAGCACCAAGGGGAGGCTGGATCCCGGGGCTGGAAGGCTGGCAGCAGTGGGGTTTCACAGCGGGTCAGAGATGTAGGTTGCGTTTAGCTCTCAGCAGCGTCTGAGAGGCTTGAGTGGGACACCTCGGTAGCAGTGAAACGGGCCCTTGTCCAGTCTGGGAGACTCTCCAAAGAGGCTCAAAAAGTGAGAATTTTTATAGCCAATTTCTGTCTTCAGTCCAGGTATCGGATAGCAAAGTGGTGTTAATGGGCGATGATTGTGAAATATAATGTTAGGCAAATATCACGACCTCTCCTCAGTATTGTTTCTCCCAGGAAAGTCTAGGTACGTGATAGGCTTAAAATTCCAAATTGACAGATTTAGTTTGTTTGGCTATGCACAGTTCATCAACGTGGCTTGGGGTGTGACAGTGTCCAGGAGCGAGTCTATTGTCTACCTAGAGATACGTGACTCAGAACAATAGGTCAGTCTTTTAGCCTAAAGGACATTGTCTGCGTTCCCAAACAGCAGCAAAGGGCGTTGTTGGTCTTAAGAATCTAATTCAAAACCAATTTTTACTTGTAGCCAACCTTTGCTAGCCAATATCCAATATGGGGGAAGTCATGCCAATTTTAAGGGTCCTCTCTTAGGGTTACTCTGGGGTGTAACAGGATCAGATCCAAAATTACTGATCCCCTTGTTGCCTCTTCCATCTTCTGGACAATGAAATTGTCTGCAAAGCAAGCGAGGAATTTGTTGGACCTGATACTCCTGACTTCCAACAAATATCACAGTAGGTGAAATCTCCCATTAGTAACATCTCTGTTTTTTCTGAATGTGTGGCCATCTGTTTTAGGAAGGCCTCATCTAAGTCCTCAGTCTGATTTGAGGGTCTGTATTAGACCCCCAAAATGACATCCTTGGTTGTTGTTGTTTTTCTCCCCCTTAATTTTTACCCAGATGCTTTCATCCTGGCTTCTAGGATTTAAATCATGGATCTTTTCACAGGTGTAAACATTCTTGACATAATACTACTCCTCTTCTCTTCCTGTTTGGTCTGTTTCTCTGAAACAGATTGCAGCCCTGTATTACTACATTCTATTCATGAGCCTCATCCCACCAGGTTTTGGTGATGCCTATTATATCTGCTTTTTTTATGTTAAGAGTTCAAGTTCATCTTGTTTATTTCCCATGTTCCTGTCAGGCCTGCAAATCACTACTTCTGTTCCCTTCAGCAGGAAGTCCCCTACCACCACCACGTGTCTCTGCTGAGGATTGCAGGGGCTATTCCATGTGCTGAATTTTCCAAGGACACCTGCATATTGCCTGAGGATTGCCACTGCTACTCTTGTTGCTGTTCCTCATCATTTCTAATAAGAGAAAGAGCTTCAAATCAATTCTATAGCTCCAAACTTACTGAGTGATCCCTGGTCCTTCTACTTCTATGTGTCACATTCCTCCAAGTGTCAATCTCCTGCTCAGAGATATCACCTGTGTGTTCCTCTATCAGGACAGTCTGTTTTGCTTTATCTAAGAAAATCTCATGCTCCCTATGTTGAAAAGTAGATACACAGGCCTCAAGTTGCTCAACCTTCTCTCTTGAGAAGGCCACCAACTTACATTTGCTGCAGGTATAGTCCCCATCTCCTCCTGCATGAACTCAAATATACCACAACTATTGCAGGTGACTGGAGCAACTCCCTCATATTCCCTACTGGGTAGTCATAAGTCAGCAGTGAAACAGAAATCTGGGCCTCCTCCTCAAAGCTCTCCCACCAATTACCCACAGCCAATGTTGTTTGGCTTCCCTTGTTAACACAGTTCCTGTTCAATTAATCTAATTGTACGAGCCACATGGCGTGCACCACTAGAAGCAGTTATATAGAGTTAGTGGCTGCTAGCTCCACCCCCAAGCAAGTCAGTGACTCAGCAGAAAACCCACCCCATGTCCTGCTACTGAAGTCCATCAGGGTGTCCAAGATAAGTGAGAGTACCTTTTCAGTTACAGCCCTTTGAATGCCAGCTTCCTTACAATGTGTGTAATTGCTATGTCCCAGTCTCTCAGAATTATGTAAGTTGTTCTCATTATGCATATTATTCTAATTTGCATTCTAATTATCCAACTCAACATATTATTTGCTGCAATTTTTCTACCACTCTTTCAGCCTTGGAATCATTTTTTTAAAAAAAAATAACCAATGGTCTATCAGAACCAGTATGGAGTAATATGTACAGTGCCGGACTTGGAACTGGGAAGCTACCATTCAAATCCCTGCCTGGTCATGAAATTTACCATGTGACCTTCAGCAATCTTGTTGTTGTTGTTTGCTTTCAAGTTGTTTCCAAATTATGGTGACCCTAAGACAAACCTATCATGGGGTTTTTGGGACTGAGCATGTGTGATGCACCCAAGGTCACCCAGTAGGTCTGCATAGCTGAGTGGAGAATCAAACCATGCTCTCCAGAAAGTCATGGTCCAATGATAAAACCACTTTACCATGGTGGCTCTCACATTTATATACAGTAATACTAAAAGTAAAGCAAATTTGCTTTGAGAAGTAGTGTGACCAGCAGATGAAGGTATTACCAAGTGAAGCAGTACATGTACTGAAGATCCTGCTGCTCTTATAGGCAATATATAATGTTTCTGCTGCTATGCAGGCCAGACGTTGTTTGAGACACTTTGACTCCAAAATCAGTTGGTCTTATACATGGTTCTCTGGAATGTGGCCCTTCTTCTGGGAAGTCTGCCATTCCTATGGCAGAGTCCAAGGATCAAGCTCTGTTAATAAGAAAGCCACTTCTGCCCTTTCCACATTAGGCTAGCAGTGCCAACTGCCCCATGGAAAAACAGCTTGGGGTGTGTGTGTGTGTGTGTGTGTGTGTGTGTGTGTAAGTAAGTAAGTAAGAGAGAGAAGGAGAGAGAGAGAGAGGTTGACTAACAGCATCTTTGTGAAAATACCTGAAAGGTACCAGATGCTATCAGAACCTAGAAGCTAAGCAGGGTCACCCCTGTTTAGTACTTGGATGGGACACTACTAAGAAATACTAGGTGCTGTAGGCTATATTCCAGAGGAAAGAAGTAGCAAACCACCTCTGAGTATTCCTTGCCTAGGAAAACTCTATGAAATTCATAAATCAATAGGTGACTTAAAGACACATATACACATAACAGCATTTTTTTTCCAAACAGCAGCTACTGAAATGCACCCCCCCCCATTTGTCTCAGCTGGAGAACTACAGAGTCAGGTTACATTCACCTCTCTGTCACAGGCTCAATTTGGCTCAATGAGGTAAGGATGTTAGTGGCATGAAGCTAAGTATTAACATGAGCGATTGGGTGCACAATCTGATGCTGTTAAAGGCTAGTAACAACAGCTAACAAATCCTGGACCTTACTAACCAGTCTGTAGAACATTCTTCTAGGTTTAGATGAGTTGTTCCCATCAGAACAAAACACCATGGAAGGGATTTTCCATCTCAAGTTTTATTATGAAATTAAATTTGGAAAGTGACCAAGTGCCTCTTTCCCACATCCAGACCATGCCAATTTACAAAGTTCCTTTATGTAACTTTATCCCAAAGCGGCTGTTTTTGTCAACAGAAATGTTTAATCATTTTCCTGCCTCTCCATTTCCCTCTCTGATGAGCTGTGATTTGGGTTACAAATGAATTCTGTGCAGACTGAACCAAGGCTTATAAAGTAAGGTAAGTGAAGGGAAACCTATCCATCATTCCATGCAGCCAGCCCAGAAAAGCAAAGTGAAGTCAATTAGGATTTGTTTTGATTGGTACTTGTTGAACTTGTTGAGATACAGAAATTAGAGGATGATATTTGGGGAGGTATGCTAAATGTTACTACTTGCCAACAGCTGTAGATAAAACTGCAGTAAACTGTGCATCAACATGGGCTGATTGACAAGCTGGCAATCTCCTGATGGATTGTGATAATTTTTATTCCTTTCCCTTTCTTTTTGATCCTACTTCAGTAGCTTCAGTAGCATTTAACATTTAACATTTAACAGCAGTTAGCTATATGAAACCTTTTGGATAATCAGAAAACAGCCATTCTGTGTGTGCTCAAGGGGATTTTGTTCTTTGTGCCATATAAGCTAAATATGAAGAATGCCATAAGTTTGCCTCAGGTGCCCAGCCCCACAAAGTGCTTGTATTTGCATACAGGCATAAAGCGGGAAATAAAAAAAAGTGTATCCATTCCTCAGTAATGCTTGTACTTTATCTGGTTTGGAATATTTTAGGGCTGCATTCCCCTACAGACCTGCCTGGACGAAGGAACTCTAAACTCACTCAGATGTACTGAGAGATTGGTAATTGGTTGTCCAACCAAACTCAAAGGGTGCTCACCATTGGCTACTTTTCATCCTGGAGAGAAGTAACTAGTGGAGTGCCACAGGGTTCTGTCCTGGGCCCAGTGCTATTCACCATCTTCATCAATGACTTGGATGAAGGAGTGGAGGACATGCTGATCAAATCTGCAGATGACACCAAATTGGGAGGGGTTGCTAATACCCCAGAGGGCAAGATCAAATTTCAAAATGACTTTGACAGGTTGGAGAGATTGGCCAAAGCTAACAAAATGAATTTCAACAGAGAGAAATGTAAGGTCCTACACTTAGGCAGAAAAAATGGAATGCACAAATATAGGATGGGGGACGTGTAGCTGGATAACAGTATATGTGAAAGGGATCTGGGAGTCTTGTTAGATCACAAGCTGAACATGAGTCAGCAGTGTGATGCAGCAGCCAAGAAAGCCAACACGATTCTTGGTTGCATCAATAGGAGTATGGTGTCTAGATCGAGGGGGGTAATGATACCACTCTATTCTACATTGGTTAGGCCTCATTTGGAATACTGTGTCCAGTTCTGGGCACCTCAATTCAAGAAGAATATCGACAAGCTGGAGTGTGTCCAGAGGAGGGCGACCAAAATGGTGAAGGGTCTGGAAGCCATACTATGAGGAACGGCTTTGGGAGCTGGGTATGTTTAGTCTGCAGAAGAGAAGGCTAAGAGGGGACATGATAGCCATGTTTAAATATTTAAAGGGATGTCATGTCAAGGAGGGAGCAGGCTTGTTTTCTGCTGCTCCAGAGACTAGGACAAAGAGCACTGGATTCAAGCTTCAAGAAAGGAGATTCCACTTGAACCTCAGGATGAACTTCCTGATGGTCAGAGCTGTCTGGCAGTGGAATATGCCGCCTCAGAGTGTGGTAGAGTCTCCTTCTTTGGAGGTTTTTAAGCAGAGGCTGGATGGCTATCTGTTGGGAATGCTTTGATGTGTGTTCCTGCATAGCAGGGGGTTGGATTGGATGGCCCCTGGGGTCTCTTCCAACTCTATGATTCTATGATACTGTGCTTATAATCAATGCTCAATGCATATAAGGCTATACCAGGGGTGGACATCTTTTGCAGTTCTAGGGGCCAACTTTTTTTCCGTGGTGAAAACAGACTCAAATTTGTAGACTCTGTGAGCTGCATGTATAGCCCAAAAAGCTAATCCTTCAAAAAAGAAGCAGCCCAAATAGGTATTTTTATGCCTCTTTTGGGGCAGAGGAGCAAACAGGGGCAGCACACTGAATCTAGAAGGGTTAAAGAGTCCAAAAACGGTGTGTGAGGAGATAAACTTTGCCTACCCTGAGTTACTTTATTAATTTTTCCTCTTCTTACTTTTAAGTCTTTTGTTTTTGTCTTCCATTTTGTTGCCTAATTCTCCATAAAAATATGATCATATTTACCTGAAATTTTGAAACTCTTAATCTAGGCCCTTTTCGCACGTTACCTGTTCACGCTGCTGGGTTGGGGTCCTTGCGTGAGAAGCCTTGGAAGGAACGCTACCGCTTCCCTGCTGCTTCTGCTCCGCAGCTCCTTCCTCCTCGCGCGAGCGCCCCACCTCTTCCATTCGCAGTGCAGCCTGGGACCTCGCACGACCGGCCCGGCTCCCGAGGCACAACATGCCAGGTAAGTGCGCGCAGGGCCTGGGAGCATTGCACGATGGTGCACCATTTTTGGCTTTAAGCCGAAAATGAAAAGGTGCATGCCCGCTCTGCATCCGACCCTTGAGAGGCATGTAAATGTGAGTGCATCATGCAGACCGCTCCGCACATTTACGCAACGCTCAAGGGGCCCTCTCGCTTCCAAAACACTGTGCGAAAAGGGCCCTAGTTTTAAAGTATGCTTCTCAATGTATCCTTGTCTTACTTAAGTTGTTCAGTTTTCACGTTTGTTTTCTGTATATTCATTGGCTCAGTCTGCTAGTTGTGTTGTGTTTTGCAGCTATGATTTTTCTCTCATGACTTCTTATTTAAACAATTCTTTGCTAATTGATATTCAGCTGTCTCTCTTCCTTTTTTTTTAAATAATATGTGATTCACACTATTTATAGAGTTTCTGTGTTTTAATTTGGTTTTTTTTAATTCAAGTGGGTTTTTTCCCTCAGTTTGTAATCATTTTGATCTTACAAATTGAGAATTTACATAAAGGAAACTCTTCTCTCTCCTTGATAACAAGTGTACCAGTCAACATTGCTTCTTCTACATTGCTGTGAAAACTCCATAAACTCTGTTTTCCCCTTTCTATTTGGCTTCCCAGATTATCAGACAGAAACTGTTTATAGCTCTCTGGTATGACATTAAAGAAGCATATAGTTTACTGGTGGCTGAAATGGCAGGCGAATATTTCTGTCACCTTCCATTGTTTCCTTTTGCTGTAATGGCTACCATAAGTACTAAAGTATTTGCATAAATCCTGACCCCTGTCCTGAAGAAAATGGATTTTTTTCCCGTCCCTGTGGAAATTCCTCCATTACAAAAATCTCTTGAGTGCGGGCTCTTCAGCTCATCTTGAGTACAATCTGTTCACATATGTGGCTTTCAAAATAGGTCAAGTATACTAGCTAAAACACCTCCTGTTACAGGTAAATATTAATTTTATCAATTCTCTTTCTAAAGCCAGATAGTTAATATTTACTGTCCACACTAACAGTTAGCTACTCCATTTAGTACAGGATTCTCAAAATAACAAGCAGGTCTCTTGATGTAACTGAAAACATTTGGTTAGAATCATAGAATCATAGAAATGTAGAGTTGGAAGAGACCACATGGGTCATCCAGTCCAACCCCCTGCTATGCAGGAACACCCTCAAAGCACTCCCGACAGATGGCCATCCAGCCTCTGCTTAAAAACCTCCAAGGAAGGAGACTCCACTACACTCCGAGGCAGCGTATTCCACTGCCGGACAGCCCTGACTGTCAGGAAGTTTCTTGGCTGCTGCATCACACTGCTGACTCATGTTCAGCTTGTGGTCTATGAAGACTCCTAGATCCCTTTCACACGTACTGCTATCCAGCCACGTGTCCCCCATCCTATATTTCTGTATTCCATTTTTTCTACCTAAGTGTAGGACCTTACACTTCTCTCTGTTGAATTTCATTTTGTTAGCCCTGGCCCAGCTCTCCAATCTATCCAGGTCATTTTGAATGTTGATCCTGTCCTCTGACGTATTAGCAACCCCTCCCAATTTGGTGTCATCTCCAGATTTGATGAGCATGCCCTCTATTCCTTCATCCAAGTCATTGATAAAAATATTGAACAGCACTGGGCCCAGGACAGAACCCTGTGGCACCCCGCTAGTCACTTCTCTCCAGGATGAGAAGCAGCCATTCGTGATCACTCTTTGGGTTCGGTCGGTCAACCAATTACAAATCCAACTAACAGTAGCCCTGTCCAGCCCTCATTTTACTAGTTTCTTTGCAAGAATGTCATGGGGAACTTTGTCAAAGGCCTTACTGAAATCGAGATATGCTACATCCACAGCATTCCCTTCATCTATCAAGCTAGTAACTCTATCATAAAAAGAGATAAGATTAGTCTGGCATGACTTGTTTTTGAGAAATCCATGTTGACTTCTCGTGATTAGCGCCTTGCTTTCTAAGTGATTAGCAACTGACTGCTTAATAATCTGCTCCAGGATCTTTCCGGGTACTGATGTCAGGCTAACTGGGCGATAATTATTTGGGTCCTCTTTTTTTCCCTTCTTGAAGATGGGGACAACATTTGCCCTCTTCCAGTCTGCTGGAACTTCTCCTGTCCTCCAAGATTTCTGAAAGATTATAGCAAGCGGTTCCGAAATGACCTCTGCCAGCTCTTTTAAAATCCTAGCATGCAATTCATCTGGCCCTGTACCACCTCTCTACCTATTACGTGCCTCATTTCCCCTGCTTCCTCACCAGGTCCCCAAATGCCAGGTTGAGTGCTTGTATCCTTCTGGGGAAAAACTGAGGCAAAGAAGGTGTTAAGTAGTTCTGCCTTTTCTCTTCCCCCTGTGAGTAATTCACCATCTTCTCTGCGCAGCGACCCTATTGTCTCCTTCTTTTTCCCTTTCCTGCGGATGTATTTAAAAAAGCCCTTTTTATTGTTTTTAATGTCTCTGGCTAGCCTAAGTTCATTCTGTGCTTTAGCCTTTCTGACCTCCTCCCTACATCTCCCGGCCACTTGCTTAAATTCTTCTTTGGTGGTTTCCCCCTTCTTCCATTTCCTATACATGTTTCTCTTAACACTTAGCTCAGCTGAGAGTTCTTTAGTCAACCATTCTGGTTTCTTCAGATGCCTTCCATTTTTCCTCCTTATTGGCACAGTTTTAGACTGTGCCTTCAATATCTTCTTTTTAAGGAACTCTCATGCCTCCTGAACTCCTTTCCCTTTCACTATTCTTGACCACGGAATTCCAGCCAGCAGCTCCCTAAGTTTACAGAAGTCTGCTTTTTTAAAATCTAAGATGAGTGTCTGGTTACCCTTATGTTCTCCTTCCCACTGAATGCCAAATTCCAATAGGGCATGGTCACTCCCCTCTAGAGATCCAACCACTTCTACCTCATTAACAAGGTCATCCCTGTAGGTCAGGATCAGATCTAGAATATTTGATCCCCTTGTGGCCTCTTCCACCTTCTGGACCATGAAGTTGTCTGCAAGACAAGCAAGAAACTTGCTGGACCTTGCTGTCTTGGCAGAGTTTGACTGCCAGCATATATCTGAGTAATTGAAATCTCCCATTATTACTGTATCTCTCCTCCTTGAGTGTGCAGTCATTTGGTTGAGGAAGGCGCCATCAAAGTCCTCAGCCTGGGTTGGAGGTCTGTAGTACACCCCCACCAGAATATCCCTATTGTTTCTCGCTGCCTTAATTCTTACCCAAATGCTCTCGACCTGGCTTTCTGGGTTTAAGTCATGGATCTCTTCACAGGTGAAAACATCCTTGACATACAAGGCTACTCCTTCTCCTTTCTTGTTTGGTCTATTTTTACAAAATAGGCTATACCCCTCTATTCCTATATTCCAATCATGAGACTCATCCCACCAGGTCTCAGTGATGCCTATCAAATCGTATTTATTTTGTTGTACTGGGAGTTCAAGTTCATCCTGTTTGTTTCCCATACTCTGTGCATTAGTGTAGTCCCCGGGCCCTTTCTGCAAGTCCTTACTATTGTTTCTACTCCTCTCGCCATTGGCCACTCGTACTACTTGTCCAGTATCATTTGGGCCTTTCCCCCCTGCGCTCGCCAAGTCCCTGCCATGAATAATATTGTCTCCCTCCCCAGCGGAACTTAGTTTAAAGACCTCTTAATCCTCCTTGCTAGACTGTTTGCAAAAACATTCCTGCCAAGTTTTGTGAGGTGCAGCCCATCCCTTGCCAGAAGCCCACGTTCATGGAAATTCAGGCCATGTTCCAAAAACCCAAACCGTTGCCGGCGGCACCACGTGCAGAGTCAGTTGTTGACCTCTGCTATTGTCCTTTCCCTACGTGCGCCATATCCTTGAACAGGGAGGAGAGATGAAATGACCACCTGCACACCTTAAGCTTCGTCCCCATAAGCTCATAGTCCTTTGCGATGTGGTAAAAGCTGCTCCTCGCAGTTTCATTGGTTCCGATATGAACCAAAATGAGGGGCTTATGGTCAGTGTGTTTGACCAGCCTGGTTAGCCTCTCCATTATGTGGTTGATCCTGGCCCCAGGAAGACAGCAGACCTCTCGATTGAGCTTGTCCGGTTTGCAAATTACCCTTTCAGTTCCTCTGAGCAAAGAGTCCCCAACAACCAGAACTCGCCTCCTCTGAGGCTTGTCCTGGTCTCCTCGACAAGCATGTTCTACTAGGACTGTCTGGGCATTCTGTTGAGGCTGGGAGCATTGACCTAATTCCTGTTGCTGAAGTTGGTTTTCTTCTTGTTGACATTCTGTTCCCTCCGCGTGGTGCTCCTCATTGTTCGTAAGGCCAAGAACTTTGAAGCGATTGTGTAGGTGAAGAGTCTCTGCTGCCTTCCTGGTCCTTCTACTCCTCCGTGTGACATTCGCTCAAGCCTCCGTTTCCTGACACAGTGTGCTGACTTGCTGATCTGGCAGCCCCTCCGTGCGTTCGGTCTTCCGGTAGGTCTTCTCTGCCCTGTCCAAAACTCCTCCCCTTCCCTAATAAGATGAAGATCAGAAACTCGTGCCTCCAGCTGGCGCACCTTCTCCTCCAAGAAGGTGACCAGCTTGCACTTGGTGCAGGTGTACCTGAGAACATCTTGTGGCAAGAAAAGCAACATGCCACAAGTGTTACAGATGACTGCAGCAGCTCCCTCACCTTCCATCCTTGAAACTACAGAGAGCAGTATAGTACGTAATTCTAGAAAGAATAACTAGGCTTTCTTTCTGAAATTCAACTGTATAAGCTACGTCTGCTCTACTGTTGAGCTTCCCAGTCCAGAAGAGTAGTGAAGAGTAGGAATGTGTTTTGGCTTAGGTAGGACCCAAGGACAGTTCTCATTCAGGAGCCAGATGGACAGAGTGGGAAAGGGATAAAACTGAGAAAGGTCTGTGATCTGTTCACCTTACTAACAGATCCCTGTTTTGGTTGCCATCTTTTTTCTTAACTACTGTGCTCTTATGAGTTGTGATCAAGGCAGAAATCCAGCAACATGAACCCTTTGCCACTACTACCTCCATATCAGGGAACAACTTCACTTGCTAGTTTTTCACATGCCAGAACCAAAATGTTAAAGACACAGATAAATTTTTTTTAAAATAGTCAAAACTACAGGAATAATTCTAATCCTAATGAGACAGAAGTCAGAAAGGGAAGGCGAACCTGTCCTTGTAAAAGCCATGATAGTTAATGAGAGTAGAAGAGGGCTTCTACCCACAAAGCTTAGATTGTATGACATGTTTCTCATCCCCAGGAACATTGCTAGCCCTGGGCCATTGAGACCCAAGCCCTAAGTTTAATTCTTGGAGACCTGGATCTTAAAGAGTTGCTAGCTAGCTAGCTGTTTGTTTGTTTGTTTATTCATTTAAATTTACTGTCATACAGCAGCATTTATTGTCATACAGCAGAATTTTATAAAATCATAGAGTTGGAAAAGATCCCATAAGCCATCAGGTACAACCACTCAGGCAGTGCAGGAACTCCACCTAGAGCATCACTACCCAGCCTCTTTTTGGAGACATCCAGAGAAAGAGACCACACCACCTCTCTAAGCAGTAGGTTCCATTGCCAAACCATTTTTTCCATCTTCTAATGTACATTCAAATCTACTCATTTGTAACTTGAAACCATTAGGTCTGGTCCTACCCACTGGGACAGCAGAGAACAACCTGCACCCTCTCTGTGACAGCCCTTGGGATATTTAGAGTGCAATCACGCCAGCCTTCAGGCTTCTTCTCACCAGGCTGAACATGCCCAGCTCCTTCAACTTTTCCTCATATGTTTTGTTCTCCATACATCTTATCATCCTTGTTGCCCTTCTCTGAACCTGCTCCAACTTTTCCATATCCTTCCTAATATGAGATGCCCAGAATTGAACACAGTACCCTAGATAAGGCCAGACAAGCACAGAATATAGTGGGACAATTACCTCCCTCAACTTGGAAACTATGCTTCTATTAATAAAATCTAAAATATTATTTGCCTTCTTTCCTACAGCACCACACTACTGGCTCATATTGAACTTATGTTCAACAACAATCCTGAAGTCCTATCCACATGCCAGTTATCCTCACCCTGTACCTGTGCATCTGTTTTTTGTGGCCTAAATGTAGAATTTTGCATTTGCCTCCGTTGAATTTAGTTATTTTATTTACAGCCCAATTTTCTAGTTTACCAAGGTCCTTTTGAATTCTTTTCTTATCTTGCAATGTATTAGCTGAGAGCCAATGTGGTATAGTATCCCTGCTTGGACATGGAAACCCGCTAGGTGACCTTGGACAAGTCACACTCTCTTGGCCTCAGAAAGATGCACATGTGTGAACACATTGCCAAGAAAATGCTGTGATGGGTTCACCTTAGAGTTGCTGTAAGTCATAAATGACTTGAAGGGATATCTGAGTGGAAAGATGGTGGGTGTGACATCCCTACAAGATGCTCCAAGAAGGGAAAACCTGGGCAGTCTAAATTGCTGGCTGGAAGTCAAATTTTAGCTGGTGAACTCTCTCTCCAGATTAACGAGAGACCAAGAGATCACCTTCTTGTGCACCAAAATGTTGCTTCTCACCAGGAGAGCATGGAAATCTCAGTGGTTGGAGAAAAGGTTGAGGAGCTTGGGGCAGGATGAGAGATTAACACCAGACTCAAGCTGCCAAGTGAGCCGTTAATGGACAAAGGACCTGCAAAAATCCCACTTTCCTAAACACTGTTGAAGCATCTAATTTGCAACAGAAAAGAATTATTTTGATCAATGGGGAGATCTAATGCCCTGGTGAGTGACTTTCTTTTCCCTATTAAAAGGAAGAGGATGCTGTTATTGTTGTACTTTCTTTTACCACCTTCAAAGAATATAATTCATTCGAAAAGACTGGATTGACTCACTGAAAAACTGCAAGGAATCTACTGTGCCTCTCCTCTTATCTCAGGCAGCTGAGAAATTATTGTTAGTGAGTTCCTGTCACGTAATAGATAACCCACATGCCACAAACTTCACTCTGAAGTAGACTGGAGTTTTATTTGTAGAAATCAAGTAGCATAACACATTTCTTCTGAAGTTCTTGAGACTAAAGCATACATGGAGCTTATACTTCTACAGGTACAAATTCAAAATTTAGAGGCACAAAACTGCAATTGGTGAAAGTCATAAATCTAAGCATCACACCACTTCCCAGACAGCTCCCACAGCCATGCTTGGTTCCCATTTCTGGCCATCTTTGACTGGTTTGGCTCAAGCACATCTTTCCCACCTCTTGTCTTAGAGACACCAGGATCCCAAAAAGCCTTTCCTGATTACACTTTCATTTTCACCCAGCTCTGATCTTTCTCCCCTCACTGGAAGCAATTAGCTATTGATACCTTGTAACAACCCAGACAGGTTTAACAGATAGATTGTTGTTGTTATCATTATGTATACCTTGCCTTTTCCTGATAAGGATGCAAAGCAGTAAGCTGCTTTGCATCCTTATCAGGAAAAGGCAAGGTATACATAATGATAACAACAACAATTAAAAAAAATAATTAATAAAAAAAAATTTAAAAATAATTTAAAAATTAAAAAAAATTAAAAAAATAATTTAAAAAATAGTTAAAAAAATAGTTAAAAAGCATGGAGTACAAAAGTTAAAACACAAATTAAACAATCAAATAAGAATTAAAACAAAGTTAAAATGCATAATTAAAACTCAGACGTTCATAAAGTCCAAAAAGTTAACAGTAGCTATCACCTTTTATCAGACAGGCCGTAATCACACATTGAATGCCTGTTGGAATAAAAATGTCTTTCCTTGATTGCAGAAAGAAAGTAGGGGCGTACCAGTCTGACTTCTCTGATTGTTGCAATCAATTAACACTGGATACTTTGTCCAGACTTCACCGTTTGCGTCGCAACTCCCATTGGAAGTTGCAACACATACAGGCTTAACGGAGCTTAATGGGCTTAATGGAACTCTACAGCATCTATTTCTTAGGCTTAATGGAATTCTACAGCATTTGGGCCTAATGGACTTAAAATAGGCTTAATGGAGCTTAATGGGCTTAATGAAGTTCTAGGCTTAATCGAGCTCTACAGCATCTATTTCTACACCAGTTACAATACACTACTTGTTACCCCAAAACATGGGTGATGCAGGGGTCCACCAGTGATTCCAGTACCTCCACACAGGGAAATTAATTAGCTCAAATTTAAGAGGCCTGCAAAAGGGGAGTAACTTAAAGAGGTTTTTTCACCAAAATTAATGGATCATTCAGGAAAAAAATAGCCAGACAATCCAAAATGTAAACTAAAAATGTACTTTATTAAGAAAAATCACACATATACACAAAAGATCCAAACACTCACTTACTCACACAAGGACTAACTGAAGTTAAAGGGAGGAAAGTGTGGATAGAGGACTTTTAGGGCTTGGGTGACATGGTAATTACTGGTCCAGAGAGAAGCGAAGAAAGCTGCAATGTGGCTTAGGTAGACACCTAAGGACAGTTCTCATTCAGGAACCAAACAGATAATGTGGTGTTCAAGAATCATAGAGTTGGAAGAGACCACAGGGGCCATCTAGTCCAACCCCCTGCCCTGCAGGAACCCTCACCAAAGCCCTCCCAACAGATGGCCATCCAGCCTCTGTTTAAAAACCTCCAAAGAAGGTGACTCCGCCACACTCCAGGGCAGTATATTCCACTGCTGGACAGCTCTGACTGTCAGGAAGTTCTTCCTGAGGTACAGGGGAATCTGTATACACTAGTATAAAATAAAATTACAGTAAATGAAATTACAATAACAGTAACAACTTCTCTTTGTTGCTTCATGAAACCTATTCCTTTCTCCCAACTTCTTTCCACCAAGATGTTGAATGACTCGCTATATGACATTTACCTTTGGAAAAAAAAATTTACTTGTACTTTTGTTATCACTTGATCTTCATTCTTAATGTGATATTATCCACATCAGAACTTCTATTAAAACCGTCTGCTTTGATATTAAATTGTCAGTGTATATATTAATCATTTTATAGCATGCTACAATCATATTCAGTCATTAATCATTCTATATTCTGTACCCTGCCTCAAGCCTTGAAGAGAGGCAGGTAATAAATAAAATAATTATTATTATTATTATTATTATTATTATTGATCATTCAAACTATTTGTATTCAGTATATTTCTGTACTTTTATACTTTTATACATGTAGTTTCTGAGATAACATGCTTTCAACTATAACTACATTACTTTTTCAAAAAGATATTTCCTATTTTTTTTATTTCCCCTAAGATCCTAACCTTTCAGTTCTATTTTTTTATTTCTATAATTGCCATTTTACCCCACTGTGATTCCCAAAGACATAATACAGTATTCCATTCATTTCTAAACCGATTTTTTGTCTTTTCCTGCATCGAATTTGACATTTTATCTAAATTCCACTATTTCAAACAGCCAGTCTTCGAATGTTGGGACTGTTGGTTGCCTCCACATTTGTGCATCTGGCAGCAGTTACACATATAAATAAAATCTTCTTTGTGCTTTATTTAGCTTTGTTAAGCCAACAACCATGTTAAGGAAGTAAAACTCCTAAGATAATGGGAAATTCAAATTAATTATACTTGAAATTGTACTGTGTTTCCCCCTCCAAAATCTCTTCGCATGTTTACAGTGCCACCATAAATGACAAAAAAAGATCCTTTTTGTTCACATTTCCAACATGCTGTATTAGTCTTTCCCATCATCTTTGAAAGTTGCAATGGAGGTAAATGCCATCTCTGGAACATCTTATAGTAATTCTCTCTTAGATTAGCTAGTTTTATCAATTTTAGTGTCTGATTCCATGATTTTTCCCATTGTTCAGGTGAAATGGGGCAGCCAATATTTTGAATCCAGTTTATCATGTTCTTCTTAACAATTTCGTGCTCAAATTCTAGTTTTAATAAGACTTTGTAAATTTCCTCTACATAATGTTCTACCTGCAGTTTCAATATGTTGTCAGATTCTTTTTCTTCAGTTTCTATCCCTTCCACTCTTCTTTATATTTTTCAGTTGTGTATGCAACAGCCAATGAACTGTGAATCTGTGTTCTGTAAGTTCTTTTTAAGATTTGAGTTGGGTTGTTTTTCCCTGTATGTTTAGTACATCTTGATATGCTAGCCATTTACTTGTTTTTTTGCAAAACTAAGCAATTGATTAGCTCTACTTCTTATACTTTTCCTGAAATAACGTTTATCTTCTGAATTTTTGAATCTAAAAAAAAATATTTAAACTGAGGGCAGAAGTTGAATTATCCCAAACTTGTAACTGCAGCCAGAATAGAATGAAAGTTCTGCAGAGAAGCTGGGCAAGCAAATGTAATAAGGTGCCACAGATTGCATCAAAGAGCCAGCTGTGAGTATTTGAAAACAGTTTCTCTGAAGCATTCCTTGTGTAAATAAGAAGTGAACAGACAAAAAGGGAAAAAAAGAAGAAGATAAAAGAGGTATTCCAGATTGTGAAGTTTCCCTGAACTGTCAAGAGGTGAGGAAAACTGATGAGGAACCAGTAAATAGCAGAAAAGACTACTGATTAAATAGGGAGTAAAACGCCAGGACCTACACCAGTACTAGTAATGTATTTTCCCTACTCTGACAGAGTTAAACTTTTTTGTTTTGTTCATTTAAATTTCACATGACTATATATATACTAGAGCTTTTTCTTCCTCTCATTTTCACCTTCTGTTTCTTGTTTTGCACTTAGAATCTATTATATATATCATCATTATTGTTATTGTTTTTATACCTGACTATAATATTGGGCTTCTTCAATGTATATGATTAATAAATTATGTTTGCGTTCAAATATTTCATTTTTAAAACTTTTGTTTTTATAAGAAGTTAGTCAACAGAGAAATATTTTAAGCATCCTTTCTTATATTTCTTTTTTTCTTCTTTTTTAACTATAGTTTTTTTAAATGGTGTGCTGACTATAATCTTAATTATTTACTTTTTTTTAATACTGACCACAATGGATTATATAAATTCCCCTATCTTTATAGATTTTTCCCCTACTATAAGGAAAAAAGAAAGAAAAATCCTTGCATATTTGACCCCCTAACAGACACAAATGCAGCAGAGATTGAACCTTCCTCAGAATCTGCCTTATATTTTAGGCCCTGTGGTTCATGAGGTTCTTACTGCCACTGGTGTTATTTAAGTGGAGAATTTTTTTTTATTACTACACAAGCTCAAGCTGTTGTTTCTTTTACACAACAGCACATAGCAAAAAATGTATTCATTAAGGAGCAAGATTCTGAGCCTGGGGAGGTTAATTTTCTTGGTTCTTTGAAAACAAAGTTTCCCCAGTGACACTAGTCAAAATATTTCCTTGGCCACTGCCTACTAACAAACCGCTAATGAAATGGATAGGCTTATTGATCTGGAAGACTCTGGAGCCTTCTTAGTTCATATGTCTCAAGACAAACAAGTTTTAATAAAGTATTCTCATGTAATACTCTTATGTTTAGGTACTATGTTTAACAAAACCATAATCTCTAAGGAGGAGACTCTCCTGAAGACCTTTCAATTTCTATCTCCAGAGATACAGACTGAACGAAGGCCATTTCCACACTAGCCTGTTATAGCGCTATGATTCCACTTGCAACAGCCTATGGAATCCTGGGGTTTGCAGTTTTGGTAGGAGCCAGCCAGCCCCTCCTAAACTGCAAACCCCAGGATTCCAAAGTTGCAAGTGGAATCATAGCGCTATAACTGGCTAGTGCGGAAATGGCCTAAGAAATAGGATAATATCTTTGAGAACAATTCTACTGAGGACATTTCCATGCTACACTATGATAGTGCTATTATTCCACTTTCAACAACCTAGGGAATACTAGGGTTTGCAGTTTAGGGAGGAACACTTAGAATTTTCAGCCAAAGAGCTTTTTCGACTCAGTAAACTATAAACCACAGAATTCACAGGATGTTAAAAGTGAGTCTTCAAGAAAAGAGAGGCTTAAGCCCAGTAAAATCACCAGTTCAAGATCTCAGCTTCTCAGCAAACAAAGTTAAAAACAACAGAGTAACCAATCAGGCCAAGTCTGAACAAATAAATATTAATTATGTTAATAAATTGGTTGAGGTAAGTTACAACAGGAGGCACAGGGCTCACTTATTTAAGAGAACATGGTACTTCCTCTGCTGTACCAAATTCCATAATTCACAGAAAGCAAATACAGCCAGACTCTTAAATCTAAGTGATTCAGATGATCCTGATACTTTATCTATAAATTAGCTCTTAATTGCTAAGAATTCACTCAGGAAGCTCCCTCTGAGAAATGGGCCTATATTCAATGATGAGGAAGGAAAATGAGCAGGTTCGAACAACACATTGACAACCTAAGAAACAGAGTTGCTCAAGCTTTTTAAAGCCTTTTAAACCACCAAGACTCCACTCTGCTCCCTGGCCTCCAATAATTTGAAATTACCCACTGCTCTGACTAAATATCCTGTCAAAATTACACATGGAATACAGCGGGTTTGGGAACCCTAAATCTAGAGACTGTGATGTCGCAGATTACATTGGGGAGTTTGATGAGATTTTTCTTCAAGAGACATGGTATACAGCCACATCAACATCAACAGCTATCTTATTCAGTAACCAGCTGTTACTGTAGTGGAACTGAGATAGAGACCCACGGTTTTAGAAAAAATATTTATTGTGTACAATGTCCCAGTGAGATCCTTTCTCAAAAGTCTGGGCCCCGCCTCTTTACATTCAAAGCAGTTTATACATCTCCAGTGCAAATACATCACATGTCCAAGAAAGGAAATTGACACAAACAATAGTTCTCACCATCTTCCTGCATAATCTTACTAATGTTGCAAAGTAAAGGAAGCATTTCATCCTCCCTAACATTCTATCTCATAGTGTCCTATTGTTCTTCTTTCAAACACAGTGGGACTTCAATTGCAGGGAAAATTAACTGCTTTTCTCAACTGCTTTTCCCTCACACCCAGAGGTCATCTGGCCTGACCCGAAACTGTCTCCACCACATTCCCCCTTTCATGCTGAATTCATTAGCAATTCAAGCATATCTATTTCAATTGTGCCATCAAAGCATATACAGCAGCTTTCTCTATTACTCTAATTATTACAGATTGGAAATACTTTAACATGCAGAGTATTGCCAAGCAGATTTAGGAAGGCCATTATTTATGTACAAAGCAATTCTACAAGCAATGCCTTTACCCATACTTACTTAGGAAATCAGATAATCATGTCCACATGCCTGCAGACTACAAGAATGATTTTCTAATATTGAATACTTCAGAATGCGCTTTCCCTTTTCACATTTAAACTCATTTACATAATGACAACAGGTTGTATTTATCCAAATACACAGACCCCCTTCATGACTGAAGAAATAGTCTAAACCTATTTCATGCTGAGCTGACAGCCAACAACACATCTGCCTTACATGAAAAGCATCTCCTTCCATGGGGATCATGGTGACTTCCAACCTCTCAGATATGTGTTTCCAAGATCATACCCATTGCTTTCATTATAAACTCTTTTCATTCTTGCCCAGCCAAACTATATTGGTTTGTGTACTGGGTGAAAGGTGATACCCTCAGTGGCCAAACCAATTCATCCCAGAAGATAAACCATATACCCATTTACCAATGTAAAAGCTGGTTACTTTCTAGAACCCCTTTTCAGGAGGACTAGCCCTCCTTTATTCTCATATAACTCAATGAAATCATTGCTATAACTAAAGAAAAAGTTAACATTGGGATATTTTCCTTGGCATGCCTGTAGAGATTCAAGAATTTCAAACTTTACATTACAATGGGGATAGTCTCCTAGCTTAGCTCATGAGAACATACCCAGCCATTATTGACATTCAAGGTGTTCAAGTTCTGATTGACCAGTTGGTGGAACTGTTTGACCTCCCAGCCTCCCTTGTTCTGCATCATCCTCATCATCACCAACAGTTGCCATATACGCATATCTTCCAATCCCACAAAACATCTTTCTGTAGTGATAAAATAGGTAGGCCAGGCTTTCTGCCCCTCCTATGCCTGCCACAACCCATATTATTGTCTCTCACATTCAGGATCTGACCGTGCATAGAGTGGTGCGTGCATCCCTGGTTGCAACCGCAGCAGGGATCAGTCCCAATTCTTCTTTCCTCTCCAGGTGGAATCTAGCCGTGCACCGAGGTGCCTGGCTTCCCAGTCTTGCAGGCACCAGCAAGGCTTAGTCTCAGTCTTCTTACTGCTTTCTGATGATTTTCAGCTTCAGAGGTTGCCCTATGTTTGGAGCAACAGTCCAGTCAAAGTGAGCCTTAGTGTTATACACCCAAGGCTTCATCCTGGCCACCTTTACCACAGTGGGAGTTGTCACCATTACCTGATAGGGTCTCCTCCACCCATGGCCAAGTTGCCCCCAATCCTTCACCCATATTTCTTGGTTGGAAGGGGTGTGCCTGTGTCTGTAGAAAGGGGAGCCCCTATTCTAACATTTTCTCCCTTGTTGTACTTTCCTAATGCCCTAATTCCTTCCTGTAGAGTTATGTTTCCTAATTCCTTTGTGTCTCTCCTTAATCCAGCCAAAATGGCTTCATACTTTGGCTAAAAAGAGGACAACCTTATGGTTCTGTGAGGTGTGCACCTTATCCTATGCCTTATCATAATGGGGCTTTGGGAAGAACAAAAACACTCCTCGTTTCTCTGCTGTGGGCTGCACATGGAATAAAAGTTAAAAGTCTCTGTAAAAAGGGCTAGGAAGGTGAATGTGGTATCGTGCCACTTGCCCTGTGGTGGCATCCAGTCCAAATACATAGCCAGGACTGTTATCTGGGCCATACACGTTGAACTACTGTGTCTTCAGGATTTTGTTTCATCTTCTTCAGTTTCCTTGAGTTCTGAGGTCTGCAGGTACAATGTGACTTCTCCAGGTGATTCCTAGAACAGTGGTTTAATCTTTTGATGATCTTGTGGACAAATGCAGGTCTATTGTTTGAGCCTATATGGTGTGGGCTTCTTTGTGGCTGATGTTGGTCTCCTGGCTGTCTCACAGCCTTCAACTGTCCCTTCTCTCTGTCCTCCGCCCTTTCAGTCAGAGTCCTGCAGCTGCAGTTCCACTTTCAGCCTGGAGGGGCTCTCTATCGCCTCTCAGAAGTGCCCCATTACCTTCTCCCTCCCAGCTCAGAGATGCTCTATCACCTTCTTCCAGCTTGAAGGGGTGCTCCATCACCTCCTTAGCCTGCTGGGGCTGGGCCAGGGAGCCTTTTCCAATTGCCGCTCTATCGGGAACTCGTGGGGGGCTTCTTCTCAATTTGGACTGCTTCCAGGACGTCACAGCTCCAAGCCCTTGCCCTTCTCTGTCTGTGGGATGAGGGACAAAACTTTTTCCTCAGTCTGCCCTTGTCAGTTGGCCACAGACACCTTTACAGCCTCTGCTTCTCTCTCCTTTCAGTGCCTTCATTGAAGCTAGCATGGAAGTTTGCTGCTTTGCAAATCTCTCAGCTCTTTGCTACTAAAGCCATTTTCCAAGCACAATTCCTCCATCTCTCTCTTTCCTCTACCAGCTCCTGGGCTCTGGCTGCCTCTTCCTGGCACGTGGTGTGGTGTGGTGGGGTCTTTACATCTGGATCTCCAACGCTGCCTTGCCAGCCTTTTCCATGCCCAGTCGTCCCTGCTCGCCTCTCTTTTCCCGTCAGCCACTTTGCTTCACACAGAGCCAGCCCTTGTCTCAGCTGCTACGTAGCCTCTCTTAACTTGCCTGTCTCCCCTTTTGGTGGCAGGGGATGGTTCTGCCAGCTGCTGCTGGCTCTGCTGGACTTTTAGCATCAGTCTTTTGGCCCTTTTTCTCTTCTGTCCAATTCTAAAGTCCTAAACATCAAATGAACTAAGAAAGGGGGGTGGATCCCCCCTATCAGGTCTGACAAGTTGGGAATGAGAGCGGGATGGGGGTAGCCTCCTCTGCTTCTGCTGCCGTCCCTTGCTAGCTCTGCCTTCCTGCTGCTTATCCCATTACACTCCTCGCATGCCATCTCTGCCTTGGTTTTCAGCTCCGTCACACTCTCTGCCATCAAAGGAGGGGGCCATGGCGCCTTCATGCTCTCTGCCTCTGCTGCCCTTGCCTTCTTGGGCTTCTTGGCTCCTGCTGCCTTCTTACTCTTCTTCTCTGCCGCTTGTGGGGGCCATGCCTTCTATTCCCTTTCTATCTCGCCCAGCCTCGGCTGCATCTGCCAGCTTCCACTCTCCCTTGTCGCTTTCCTGGCCTTCTTGGCTGGCGCCTCAGCTGGCGGGGGGGGCTGCCACTGTAGCCATCGCTGAAGCCTCTTCCCCCTTCTCGTCTGCCACACATACTAACGCTGGCAGCAGCTCTCACTCCTTATTGCTGGTATTATTGCTCCCCCCCCCCCGGTCTGTCTTCTCAGGGGGAAGGCAGGCAAACAGGCAAGCAGGCAAGTGAGTAAAAAAAACCAGTGGAGGTGAAGAGAGGGGGTTGGCTGTTTCCCGAAGAGTTGCCACTTTAGCTTCAGAGCCTCTGTGGGGGCTTATCTAATACTTTACTTCTCTGTTCTTTGCATTTCTAACCCTTAGGGGGAATTTATTCAGGCACTATAATTCCCATGTGTCCAAAGCTCCTATGCCAACTGCTTTTTCCAAAAATACAGTGTCAGACAGAGTTCTGCAACCTTTTAAAAATTCCATGTCAAGGGGAAGCCAAAAGTCAGTCTTTCCTAAACTTCCCCCTTTTCACCCTCCTTTCTATTTGTTGAATTAGAAAGGACTGGCCTTTTCCTGCTAGGAAGAGAGTGTTGTAAATTAACACCCCACTGATCAAACTTGCTTCTATCACTAAGGGAGGGGGAGCTGCCTGTCCCCCACTTACAGGTCTCACTTGATTCTAAAAGGAGCCTTGAGCATGGCTGAGTGCTACTTTTCTGGTTTATTAATGCAATTAACATTTTCAACTTCCCTGCTGCCAGTCTTGGCATCAGAATTGCAAAATCAGGCTCCTCACTCCAAGGGGGGGGGGGTTGTAGCAGCATTGTTTGTCTAAAGGGCTGTCAAGGTTTTTTTTTCTATTTCTCCTTTCAGCAGGGAGGGGCGAGGGGGGATTCTTGGTAACAGCAGAGTTCTCCTTTTTTCTTTTCAGATGCAGCTTTTAAACAATAGGACTCTGTAAACTGAACTCTGTAAACTGAATTATAATCTTGCTTAGAAATGTTGCAAAAAGTACTGGAGAAGAATCTTCAGAGTTTTTAAGCTATGTTTTCAAAGTTTGGAGGCAGATTTGCTGAGCCCAGGACTTTTCAGTTCCTTGCATGTCTCTCATTATTCAAGATCAAGCCTCCCTTTTTCCTTTTCACTATTTCCTATCAAACACCTAAAGATTTGTTTTCTCATTAACTTACTGACCTAATTTCTGCTATTCCCAAACCTCTTGGCTCTTGGCTAAATGAACTTCTAACCCAAAAACAGCAACTATAGGGTTAAATCTGAGAGCCTGAGGAGGAGGGGCCATGGGGAAATGGCTTCAAGCGCCGAAAAACAATTGCAAACAGAGAGGAGAAGCCACATTTTTTTTCCTGGAATTTTCCCTACACATATTAAAACATTATCTGACCTCAAACCATACATAAAGGCACGGGGGGGGGGCTCTTGGAGTTTTTTCAACATTCATTGAAGCAGAGCCTGTCAACTGCCTCCCTCCATTCAAATTCCTCCCAAAACGACAACACACAGTAGGATAGGGGGGTGAGCTGGGGGTGAGGGGGTCCCCAACAGCTCGAAACATTAAGGGTTAACACTCAAATCGTACGCATCGACCCAGACACCCGGAACTCGATGGCGTGAACTTGGAACTGCGACACCATTCACGCACACACCTTTCACACAACAAACACAGCCTCCCATAGCCTCCCATTTCCCTGTGTGTCTAAGGACTCTGTGGCTTCAATGGCCCCTCTCAGTTGGAGCCACCTATTAGGGCAGACCCATTATAGGGGGTGATCAAGCCCCTCTTCTTCCCAGTGTTCCACACTTTAGGGGAAGGCCCTTGACACACTTACCTATGGCTCTATTCTGTGACTGTGTTCTGTCAATTTTCCAAACCGTTCCTGAGTTCTTTAGCTGGCAACCATTCCCCCAGCTTTACACCCCCACGAGGAGGACCCTCCGATAAAAGAATCGGGGGCAACCAAGGTCCT
The DNA here is from genome assembly GCA_948472985.1 of Iguana delicatissima. NCBI lineage: Eukaryota > Metazoa > Chordata > Lepidosauria > Squamata > Iguanidae > Iguana > Iguana delicatissima. The sequence continues at coordinate 120,951 of CAOKZL010002321.1, read as the reverse complement.
TATCAATGGTGCACAAATGCCAGAGGAAACAGCTGCCATTTCAAGAGGGCAAAAAGGCCGTCTATCCCAGACCAGAGCCCCCAAACTATGTAGTGGAACTGAGATAGAGACCCACGGTTTTAGAAAAAAGATTTATTGCACACAGTGTCCCAGTGAGATCCTTTCTCAAAAGTCTGGGCCCCGCCTCTTTACATTCAAAGCAGTTTATACATCTCCAGTGCAAATACATCACATGTCCAAGAAAGGAAATTGACACAAACAATAGTTCTCACCATCTTCCTGCGTAATCTTACTAATGTTGCAAAGTAAAGGAAGCATAGCGAGGCACATTTCATCCTCCCTAACATTCTATCTCACAGTGTCCTATTGTTCTTCTTTCAAACACAGTGGGACTTCAATTGCAGGGAAAATTAACTGCTTTTCTCAACTGCTTTTCCCTCACACCCAGAGGTCATCTGGCCTGATCCGAAACTGTCTCCACCACATTACTTCAAGCAGAAGAGGAAGACCAAAGGCAAGGTTAGCCATCTTGGTCTCTACTTCTCTTCAAGTTACCATCAAGTGCTTGCCTCACTGTGGTCAGATTGCCATATCTTGTTTAATTGACTTTGGATCAATTAATTCTTTAATTCCTTAATTGATAATGTTGTAATGTTTATATTTCTCCCACTTCCAGAAGAGACCAAATTAATTCAGGACTGGGAGATTTTAGAAAACTATATAGTAAATCTAGAATCACAATTCTCTTCAGCTTACTTAGGCCATTTCCGCACTACACTATGATAGTGCTATTATTCCACTTTCAACATATTGTGGAATTCTGAGGTTTGTAGTTTACTGAGGCCAAAGAGCTCTCTGGCTGAGAATTCTAAATGCCCCTTCCTAAACTACAAATCCCAGAATTCCACAGGATGTTCAAAGTGGAACAATAGCACTATAACTATGTAATGTGGAAATGGCCTCTGTTGTGATGAGGCTGATAGAACTGAAAGTGATCATTTGGAATCTCTTGGAATCCCCATCAGTAATCATTTACAGGCCTACCACCAGTTTGCTGATTCACTAATGGTGGTTAGGTGGAAGAGGTTGTTGTGATCAGAAAATATTAACACTAAGACATTAATTTCTCAAATTAAATCTGGAAAGGCTCCAGGGAAAGATTCAATTAGCCTGATCTCTTGAAAGTTAAAACCACATGGTGGGCAACCCTATTGGCAGCAAAATTATTAGGACTGCTCAATTACCCAGCACGTGGTCCCAGGCTATTGTAATCCCTATCTACAAGAAAAGGGATAGGAACTGTCCCTCTAATTACCAGCCTCTCAGTCTACTTTAAGGAGGTACACTCTATGCCCAGTTTCTTAACAGGCTCCGTAGCTGGACTGAGGATGAAAATATCTTAAGAGATGATCAGGTTGGCTTCAGAAAGGGCAGGCCAACTCTTGACCATTGCTTCATTCTCAGCCATCTAACTGTGAAATACACAAGATCACTCAGTAACGGTCTATATGTTGCCTTCATAGATTTGAAATCAGTGTTTGATTTGATACACAGAGATAGACTGTAGGCCAAACTTCTTGCCTCTTCTATTGGTAAAAGACTGCTTTTGCCAACCATGAACCTATACCAGATTACCACAATACAAGTGAGATGTGGTATGCAGAGAGCCTAATCGAAGTTATCTCTGTCAGGAAGAGAGTGAGTCAAGGCTATGTTCTTGCACCTGCATTATTCAACTTGTACCTTAATGACCTTTCTACAATTTTCACTACAGAAGTTTTTCATGCTCCACAGTTAGTATTCTCTTAGGCCCTTTCCGCAACACGCCTTTTCACAGATCTGGGGTGCAGGGATCGTGCAAGCAGCCTCCAGCAAGAGGCTCTCTCATCCCCACTGCTTCAGCTCTGCACAAGTTGCCTGCTCCTGAGCAGGCAGCACAAGAGCCCCGCCTCTTCCTTCTGCAGCGCAGCCTGGGGGGAAGCATGACCGCCATGGCTCCAGAGGCTCTGCACACGTGGCAAGTGTGTGCGGGGCCCTGGAGCAATGCCCGATGGTGCACTATTTTTGACTGAAAGCCAAAAATGAAAAAGTGCGCGAGCGGCGCCTGTCTTACCCTGGAGCGTTGCACGATTGTGAGTGTGTCATGCAGATCTCTCCTCACAATCGTGCAATGCTTCAGGTGCTCTTTTGCATGGCAAATGCTGTGGGAAAAGGGCCTTAGTCTTGTATGCAAACAATACTGCCCTTGTTTTACTAAAGTTGCCTTAAAGTGAATGTTGAGAGTGTGCGAGGTGGTGTTTTGTGCCTGCAGCTAGTCCAATTCTTGGGCCTGCCTCTCAGCCTATGAGTGAGCTCCTGGATGATGCTCATGGCTTTGCTTAGGGTGACCAAGAACCCCAAAGTCACCATGGATTCTTTGGAGGGGCCAAAAAGTGACCTCTCTTTGCACTGTACATGAAAAGCATTGCATAGGGTTCCAAACAGGTCTGCAGTTTTAAATGACCCTTCTTTCTATGGATTGCTTCCTTTTACTTACAACCCATTTCTCTAATTTATCCATTTTTTTCCTTGAACATGTTTTCCAATTTCCTTTTAACTTTTAGCAAACAAATGCAAGGGTGTCTCTCTAACATGCCTGCAATGCCTCTGCAGCTCTGAAAGGTGAAGATGTTTCTTCTCAAACATTCCCACAACCAATTACTGGCCAGGACAACACCTTGAAACTGGGAAAAGTGGGCCAGGCAATCAGTGACAGTGAAACTACCCAGGTCCTTTGGGAAAGATCTCCCATCTGCACCAAGCAGAACTTCAAAGGAGATCACAAACTCTAAGGAACTTACCACCCCTTGGCCAAGCAGAGGGGGAAAGAAGGATCTGGGTCCTGTCTGAATCCACCAATTTAAGGCTGTTTTTTCAGAATAAGGGGTACCATCTCCAAACCTGAGCAAAGCACTTAAACCCAAAAGCCAGTTATTGCCACCTCCAGCATACAAACCACTCTTCCTCAGGGAGCTACCCTGCAGGGAACTACAAAAGGGGCCCTACTGACTTTCTTCATCAGAGATTCAGGAAGGTTCTCTGACCTACAAGAAGCAGCATGAAATCCACACAAAGTAGCAATAGCAATAGCATTTATTTCTATACCGCCTATCAACTAAGTGTTATCTAAGCGGTTTACAATGTATTTTTTTTAGCTAATTGCCCCCAACAAGCTGGGTACTCATTTTACCGACCTGCGAAAGGATGGAAGGCTGAGTCAACCTTGGAGCCTGGCAGGATCGAACTCACAACCTTGTGGTTGCAGTACTGGCATTTAACCACTGCGCCACCAGGGCGCCACCAGGGCTCCAAAGTGAGGTTTTCTAGCCTTAAGTGCTAGTGCTAGTGTCATGTAGTAGGCAAGTATGTTCCTAAGTGCAGGTCCCTAACTCTCAGATCTCACAGCACAATAGACTCAGAGACAGGGAGAGATTCCCAGGCAGCCATGTACCAAAACCTTGAAATCTACAGCCTCTCATGGATAGCGTGACAAGCTCGTGACCATACAGGGGCGACTTCCAGGTTCAAACCAAGCTAGAAAAGGGAGCAGATCGCAACCTACAGTAGCCCTTAGAACTCTAGTCACACAGATTCACACTCACACATGTACACACAAAACCCATCTAGAGTCCTTACAGGTTTCCCTCTGTCTGCCCTTTCTAAGCTCAATGCATCGACTAACAAGTTGGAAGTGCAGGGTGTTGCCCACATTCCTCCACCAATCTTGTCACCCCAAAAGGTGAGGGACATTGAGGTCCTCCAGCAGTGTCAGCATCTCCTTAAAAAGGTAGGAAATTAAATCTTAAAGGAGGCCAGGGGGGAACCACAGGACCTTTTCACCTTTGTATACCAGTACTAACTGTGAGACACCATTTGAGAGTCAAAAGAATGTTTTCATTGGGGAAATTCACAGACACAGATAAGCAATCAAGTAATCTCATGAACCATACAAGGCTAGCAAAGATAAAGGACAGAAAGGTTGGATAGCAAGAGATTTTGAGGTGCAGTGGGTGATAATTACCATTCCAGAAGCAGAAGATCAAAGCAAGATGGCTCAAACAAGTGTTTGAGGGTAGCACCAGACATGAGAACCAGGCAGCCAATAGACAAAATGACATGCCTATGTGCATCCAAGGTACTATGAATTGTCAGGCTGGAGCCAGGGTTTTAGTACCTTGTTTCCTATTCAGAAGAGGAATGTGTTCATTGCTCTCTGGAAGAGCAAACAAAAGGGGTCTAGAACAGACCAATGGTCTTAACTTCAGGTGGCGAAGCATTGATGGGAGTAGTAATAGTCTCTTATGACTGGGAAGGTGAAGGAACAAAGGAAAGTTTCTGTAGGAAAGGTTACTGGTTGATGACCACCAGTTGCTTCATTGGGACAGTTTTGTTTGCTACTGTACTTGAAGTCATTGAGAGGATTATCACAAGCCCACCAGTACCAGGCCTTTCCAGATTAATCCTTTTGAATTTAGGACCTGGCCATGCTGAGGTCATCTGTTCTAGCACACAGCTTCCAACTATAGCCTTTGTCCAAGGGTCTTCCAGCCATAAGTGTATGATTTTTATATTCAATTAGATGATTTTTTTGTCAATTAGACTGTACCATGGAGTGGGAGTGTACAGCATGGTAACATTATTTTCCAGTCTTCTGGCACTTGGGTATCTCACCAGACTTCTGTTCAATCAGCATCTAATAGTACTAAAGCTATAGTCCATTTTTTATACTAAAGGAGGACAGTTCATTCCTGCTGCACTCAGGTATTTCAGGCCAAAGTGCTGCCACAATTGCTGTTTGACATTCCAGTCTGGATTCTGGGCTTCTTCCCCACCCTGGAGCAAATACTTTCAGCTTTTCTACAATAATTGCTCTGTGTACCAAACTGTGTGCCATAGCAGTTTTATGCCTTGAAGCTGGTGGAAGGTATTGCTTGATGTTGGGTATTAAGATATTAGCTAAAACATTTCTATGTGAGATCTGAATCAGGGTATGTGCACTTTCACTAAGAAGACGACTATATTAGCCAGTGGACTAAATGTATAAAAGACAAATTACAGTTAACAGGTTTCTCTGACAGCTTCCTTTCTACCCAAGACTTTTCTAAGGCAAAATTGTTTCCTGTTCACCAGATTAAAGATATAGATATGCAATATCCTCTGTCTGCCACTACCTGCTCCCCAATTAATCTAGGACTTTCATTTAGTTCCAATAGTGGTGCACAGTACATTGAAAATTTGACCATCTCTAAATACCATGTGGTTTTTACTAAAGCTGGACTTGATGTCATTCCTTCTGCTGTACTGGATGGTCATTTCCACAGAATTCCTTTCAAAAACTATGTTTGTCCATATGGGGATAGATTAATAGAGTCTCAATCCTATATATTTTTCTTTTCTAATTTTTACAAAGGTGAGAGATTAAGATTAATTAAATCCCTCTTAAATAAATTCCCTGGAAGACTTCTGAATGGTACGTGGTTTATCTGTTAGGAGACACTAAAAAAATGTGCAACAGAAATTGTTGCAAAGTTCCTTTTCTTTGCTGCTAAAATTTGTGAAATTATGACTCAGACACATGTGTAATGCTTGTGGTTTGTCTCCCTTTTTAAACTGTGCTAAATGATACTTAACTTACTATGTTTCAAAGTTTTTAAGCAATTCTTGAATTTATATTACCCTAGATGTTTCTATATGTTTTGTATGACAGATGTCTTGTGTTTTAAGGGTCTATGACTGTACAATAAGGGTTAATTGATTGAATTAAGAACTGAGAATATGAGGTGTTTGTATAAGAGTTAGCTTATACAAAGCCTAACAATGTAACAAGCCTAACAATGTAACAAGAATTTGGTTTAATAAAGCTTTGAAATCAAGTTTAAAGATTCAAGATTGTTACCCTGTTTACTGGGGGTCCTGCGAGGGACTCCAATCGTGCTCCAACAAAGGTAGGGAAAACTAGCTCAGAGCACAAGTTGGCAAAACGAGAGGCAAGGCAACGCAGCAGAATCTTTTACCCAATATCTACGGGGTCAGGTCAGTCAAGCAGTCAGACAGTTTTAAAATGGCAAAAATGATGTTTTTATTAAGACAGACAAAACACAGCTAACTAAGAAATAAGAAATTAGAGTTTTCAGGGGAAATGGGTGATACGACACCTTTCTTGTAGTCCTGAAGAAGTTGCAGATGGAGAGAAGCAGCTCAGCGTGGTTCGCTGAGGGGAGCTCGCTGGGCAAAGCAGCAGCAAGGCTTCATGGAAGTTCAGAGTGATCCGAGGAAGCTCTCGGAACTGAGGGTTTTTATAGGGAAAGTATGACCGTAGGCTAGTCTGTACTTGGGAGAGAACAATGAGGTTTGGGCACAAGACAATGTCTCCAAAAGGTCAGAATTTAACATGATGGGATTAAGTCCGAATCGACAATGGAATGGCCAGTATGCAGATGCAGTTCCCCAGGGCGGTTGCTCGTCAAGTTACCTGTGTGGGGCAGGGGGCTCTTTGTGTTAGTGTGCATCTTTAATGAGGTGTTTGTCTAGGGAGGTCTCCTAAAGCAAGATCTGGCTGATTCTGGCTTGCCTAGGTGGAGAAAGGAATGTTCAGCAATTAAGGGCCATGTCTAGCTCTGTGCTTGTTAGGGGGCCTCACAAACACTTGGCTAAGGGTGGCAAAATGAGACCGAATTATGATATCAAACGATATCTAATATCTTCCAAAGCCAGTCCAGTCCACGGTGATAACAAGATTTCTTTCTTTGATCTTGAGTTTGAATATATTTTTGAGAATTCTGCTAAGTAAAGAGGCTGCGTTCATGGGAATCTGGATTATTTGTTTTATAAAGAGATAAAGATGGTAGCACAGAAAATAAAGACAGAGGCTTAGAGATTACCTGAATTTATTCTGTAATATTACCACCTAGTGAGCAAAAAGAATTGCAGAGTTATGGACCAACTTGGAAGATTGGCTTTCTGTTTTAACTCTTTAAGTGCTGGATTTTAGTTTGGATTTACCAAAGATGGAGCACCAAACCAATGTTTTGAATTGTGTCTACAAACACAAGCCAGGCAGCCAGAGGAGCTGTTGCAGCAAAGGAGTTGTGTGCTCCCTGTAGCCAGCCCCAGTTGCCGTTCTGGCTCCAGCTCTTCAGACTGTCTGAAGTTTACAAACGCTTTCAAATCAGAACCATGTTACAGTAATCCAACAAGAATGCAACAAAGGGTGTGCCCCCTTGACCAGATCTGACATCTCAAGGAATAGATGCTGCTGGTGCACAAGCCTTAACTGTGCAAATGCAACTCCTAGTTATTGCCAAAACCTGAGCTTCAGAGCCAAACCAGGAGCACACCCAAACTGCAATCTTGTGTCTTCAGGGAAATATAATCCCATCCAGCACAGGCTGGATCCCTGTTCTCTCATCTGTTCCCTTTAAACTGATCATGAGCACTTATGCCTTGCTTGGATTAAGCTTCTTGCCCACATCCAATCCGTCTGATGACAGACACTGGTTTGAGGCCAAGACAGCTTCTTTGGGTTATGGTGGAAAGGAGTAGTAGAGTTGGGTGTCATTTGCTTACGGATGGCCCCAAACCCCAAAACTCCAGACAACCTCTCTGAGTGATTTCATGTGTGTGTTAAATAGCATGGGGGACAGAACTGAGCATTGAGGGACCCCACAGGCTAATTGCCAGGGAGTCAAACAGAAGTATCCCAGCACCACTCTTCTGGGTTCACCCCTCCAGGAAAGAATGATGCAACCATAAGACAGTGCCTCCAAGTCTCATTCCAGGAAGGCAGCTCAGAAGAATATCATGGTTGGTGGTATTGAAAGCCACTGAGTGGTCCAGCAGAACCAACAGGGACATGTTCCTCCTGTCTAGTTCCTGTGCATGTCATTCACCAAAGCAACCAAAGCTGTCCTTGTCTCATAAGCAGCCAGAAACCAGATTGAAATGGATCTAGATAATCCATCTAATCCAGAAACCCCTGGAGATCGGAGGCCACCACACATTCCAGAAACTTACCCAGAAATGCAATGTTAGAGACTGGCCAATAATTATTCAGAATGGTGGAATTGATATTTTATTATTATTATTAATGCTTTTATAACAGCATCCTTCAGGTAACCTGGAACTCTGCCTTCTTTCAGTGAGACACTGACCACTTCCTCAACCCACACAGCCAGTCCCCTCTGTGTTTCATAATTAACCAGAAAAGGCAAGCATCTAAAATATATGTGGCAGCTGTCAACTCTCTCAGAGCCCTGTCCACATCCCTGGGTTGCACAGGCTGAAAAGTATCCATTATTACTAGACAAGAAGCCATCAAAGATACATCCACTGAAAGGCATATTTCTTCTTGTACCTCTAAAGAACTTATGTTGAAGGCTGCAAAGCTTTGTTTGTTAACATATTTCACTATGGGCAAGATAGTCAAATCCCACTGCAGCTTGCCCTAATTTCAGTGACTTATGTATACATACATGACCTAGTTGCTTTTACCTTGATACCTTCTTTTATCTCTTATTTTCCTTCTCACTCCGGTGTTCTTTCCTTCTCATTCATCAAGGTAATTTTTTCAATTTTCACTTTCCTCACCTATAAATTTCCTCACACCCTCTCATCATATTTTTTCTCTCTTTCCCTTCCCTCACCTTAGCTCTTCCTCTCTTTTCTCCTCTTTTTTCTCTTCCCATTTCTGTTTCTTTCCTGATCACTTTTCTTTCCCTACTCTTTGGTGCTTTTTCAGCCTTTCCATTTGTTCATTCTCCTCCTAGCCCTTACCAAGCAGTAGAACCTTCTCTCCCCTACCTCTTTTTCTCACAATCTTATGAGACTTCCCTCAGTCATTTCTCATAGTGCTTGGTTTTCAGATATCTGGTCATCTTGCTTGACCTTGTTTAGACACATTTCAGCTTGTCAATGTCATTCTTGAAATGAGGTACCCAGAACTGGACACAGTATTCCATATGAGGTCTAACCAAAGCAGAATAAAATAGCACTATTACTTTCCTTGACCTAGACACTATACTCCTATTGATGCCTCCTGGAATCACATTGGCTTTTTTAGCTGCCACATCACACTGTTGACTCATGTTTAGCTTGTGGTCTACTAAGATCCCTTGATACTTTTCTCATATACTGCTTTCAAGCCAGATGTCAGATATTTGTGTGTTTGTTTGTTTTTCCTGCCTAGATGTAGTGACCAAAGTTTCTCTCTGTTGGAATTCATTTTGTTAGTCTTGGCCCAGCTCTCCAATCCATCAAGGTGATTTTGAACCCATTTCCTGGCCTCTGGGATATCAACTATCCCTCCCAATTTGGTGTCATCTGAAAATTTGATAAGTTTGCCTTTTATTCCATCATTTAAGTCATTCATAAAGATATTAAACAATACTGGGCCAAGTCCAAAATCCTCAGGCACTTCACTTGTCATCTCTCTTCAGGATGAAGAGTAGCCATTGCTTAGTAGCCTCTGGGTTCTGCCTGTCAATGAATTACATATCTACTTGATTGTAATATTGTCAAGCCCCATTCACCAGTTTGCTTGCAAGAGTATTATTGCTGAAATGAAGACATATTGCATCCAGAGGACTCCCCTGATCTACTAAAGTTGTAACTCTGTTTTAAAAAGAGATAAGATTACTTTGTCATGATCTGTTTTTGAGAAACCCATGCTAGGTTGTAGTAATTGCAGCATTCCTAGTGGGCACAGACTGACTGTTTATCGATCTATTCTAAAATCTTTCCTGGTATTGATTTTAAGCTGATTGGTCAGTAATTGCTCATGTTTCTCTCTCTGTCTCTCCCTCTCTCTCTCCTCCTCCTCTCCACCTCTCAGCCTTTGAGAACAACACTTTTCCTCCTCCCATCTGCTGTTCTCCAAGAATACTCAAAGATTATGACAGAGGGCACCACTATCTCTGCCATTTTTAACTTAGTCTGACTATAACCACTTTGCTGTACTTCCTTCACACTTGTGTTATCTTTGATGTTTGAGTGATGGGAGGGGTCAGTTGGTCAGAGGATGGGAACCAAACTTGTTCAAGAGACTGGTACGAGATAGAACATGAGAATGGTATGTGCGTAGGAAAGCGATGCCGGGAGCAAGACATGTTCAAAACAGTGAAACTGTCTGTTCATCTCCAGTTCTAGCAAGGACTTTGTGTCTTAAACTTAACTTTTAATAAATGCTTTCTGGACCTTTTCATGAAGACTGCTCACTGGGTTAAGACGAGGTAATACAGATTACTGACAGTAGCTCTGTGATGAAATCTGCATGTTCCTTTAATATACATGGATACAGTTCATCCAGCTCTGGATATTTGAATTCATTTAGGGTGGCTAGATATTCCTATACCTATTCTAGGCTACAGTCTCTTTATTGCACCATTTGTTCTATTTTCACAGCTAGAGTACAGATTTCCTTTTTGTGAAGTCTTGCAAAGTAACTTTCATAACTCTGGTGTATGCTATGTGAAGATGTAACTTCTTTTCCACATCCTAAGAAATTCATACATGTCTCTCAAATCTTCCATGAACTTACCTTTTTTTAAAAAAAAAATCTCCATCCCCTTATGATCATTTTGGTTGCTCTTTTCTGCACCTTTTCAGTCTTTACAATACAGCAGTAAGTATCCAGAGTCAATGCCACAATTAGCCTAGTCTAGTGCTCTTTCCAAAATCCCAGAAAGCACTGGACCAGACTTCTCCAACCTAGTATCCTTCAGGTTGCTCTGCTGCTTGAAGAAGCTGCAAGATTTATTTCAACATCTTTGGAGAACACCAGGGGCCTTTCTACACTTCACTGTTATAGTGCTATTATTCTACTTTCAACATCCTGTGGAATTCGGGGGTTTGTAGTTTACTGAGACCAAAGAGCTCTCTGGCTGAGAACTCTAAACGCCCCTCCCTAAACTGCAAACCCCAGGATTCCATGGGATGTGGAAAGTGGAATAATAGCACTATAACAGTGTAGTGAGGAAAGGCCACAAGTTAGGTAAAGCTACATCAGATGGTCCATCTGAAATTGATCAGGGATCCACTAATGAGAACTGTCTCCTGGCTTCTGCTTTAGTTTTAGTACATCATTTTCATAACTTTTCTGACATTCAAATGTTGGAGTATATGTTGGATACTGGCAGAAATGTGCAATATAAGGGATTCATTAGCTTTTATATGGAATTCCAGATTAAGAAAGAAGTGCTTTTTACAAAACATCCTGTGAGTAAGAATATACATATGCTCATACTGGCAGAAATTGCAGTTTAAAGGTGTGGTTTAAAAGCTTACATTCCTTTCATCAAAAAAAGTCTCACCAACTCACATGAAGTGTTAAATCAGCAAACTGAAAACACCCTTTAAAAGCACTCTCAGTGTTTGTTTTTCTTCTATGCCTAAGAGATCATGCCTAAGAAAGTAGCCATCGTCGGAGCTGGTGTAAGTGGACTGGCCTGCCTCAAATGCTGCCTAGATGAAGGGCTGGAGCCTACCTGCTTTGAGAGGAGTGATGACATCGGGGGAGTTTGGCGATTCACAGTGAGTTGGGGTTAATGGTATTGCTCAAGCAAATGCCTCAGCCTGTAAATAGTGTTGTTCAAGGGAGAGAAGAGGTGACTGCATGTTTTGTCTGATTCATATTATTAATCTGCTTATTTAAAAAGGAAATACTTTTGTCCTCCTGGGGCACCAAGAGCACTTTAATCCTGTGAAACAGAGGAGGTGGAGATAGCCATGTCTCACTGAATTTATCACGCTATTCAATTAACTGTTATTACACCAATCTTACAAAAAATTCATGGCAGATCTAAAGATTTCTATATATTTTGCACAGATGCTATTGTTTGTCACAGGTCACAGACGTTTTGATATTTTACAGAGGTCCTCATAATGTTCTGATAAAAAGATATTTTATATCCTATTTACATTATATTTTATGCCATACAGTGTTTTATACTTTTAATAATTTTATTTAAACATAAGTTGTGGCTTCACCTCACTCTGCCATGGGCGGGGGTTGGGAGGCTGGGACTAGGATTGGGGCTGGTCCTACCTTGGGGACTCTCACTTTGAGTGCTTCCAAGCAGTTAGATCCTTTATTCACTTTTGCACAATATCCACAAGCACAATTCAAGGTTTCCTTGCCTCTGAAAGAGGTTAGCAGTGATGTAGACTCAAGTTGATCAGCTTGGACTCAAGTCAGACTTAAGTTACTTCAGTAACTCGACTCCGACTTGACTTGGCAAAAATCACGCACTGACTCGACTCAACTTGATACTTGCATATTTTTAGTTACTGACTTGCTGCTGTTACCCCAAAACATAGGTGCCACAAGGGCCACCCTGCAATGCCAAATACCTCCTTGAAAAAGTGGGGAATTAATTAGTTCAAAATCAGGAGGCTGCGAGAGGGGGAGAACTTAGCAAGATCTTTTCTACCAGTGTTTACGGGCTCACGCAGGAAAAGAACCAGCCAGAGATTCAGAAGTAAGCTAAAAATGTGTTTTACTGAGGGGAATTCACTCATGCATGCACACAAGATACACAGAATCGCACATTCACACAAGAGCTAGCTGAAAGAGAAAGAGAGGAAAAATTATAGAGAGGCTGAGGGATTTGGGGGGATTTATAACTACCAGTCCAGAAGAGTAGTGAAGAGCAGAAATGTGTTTTGGCTTAGGTAGGACCTAAGGACAGTTCTCATTCAGGAGCCAGACGGACAGAGTAAGGGGTAGACCTTTGAGAGACTGCACTGGGCATCCTGAAATCAGGGGTATTTATACCCTGAAAATAGCCTGTAACAGTGAAGTTTCCAGATGCAAGACAAAGTGAACCTGTGTGGACAATGGGTCTTTCGCCTGCTGATGGGCTTAGTGCTTTGATTGACAGACATGATGGGTGTTGTAATAGCTGTCTATTGTGGGTGCTGTGAGGAAAGAGGAAAGAATCCAGGTGTACAAGGGATGAATCTTTGTCAATCAGTGTCCTAGTGGGCTCCTCACAGTTGGATTCCCTGGGAAATTCCAGCTTCTATTTAAGCCTGTTATCCACAGGAATTGTGTGTATTTGCCTGACAAATGACTCAGTCTTCCCTGAAGGAAGTTTCGAGTTGACTTGTCCTTCTCGCATTTACAGTCAAATTCTTTCCCTCACTCAGTTTGACCTCTCTGTCACCTCTCAGGCTTGAATTTGACATCAGAGCCAATAAAATGTGTTGCCAATTACATATGATGCCAATTACATATGATGCCAATTAGGTATGGTGCCCATCCAAACCATACTAATATCAGGGACCCCCAAAGCAGGGCGTTGCACTGCCCTTGGTTCAGTAACATAATACATTAATCCAGAAACCTTATAACTTACTGGTCACGTGGACAATCTGTCTCAAGCCAAAAATGTGGACACATTTCTCAGAGGGAACAGCAAATGGGTTAGGCAATGGACTTGAAGTGGGGTTGAGGTCTGCTAAGCAGCCTGTCCCTGCTACCTATAGGAGAAGCTTTCTAAAACTTTTCCTAAGAGCAGAAGACAAGCCTCATGCCCAGAGTGCAGTGTGCATATCTCAGAGGGTAACAGCAAATGTGTTAGGCAATGGGCTTTAGGAGGAAGGATTCTTCCTTCTAAAGCTCTTGAAGTTTCAGTAATGGAGAATAAGAAGGAGCCTACTCCCCACTTCTGAAAAAGCCTCCAGCTTTGCAAATGGGAAGTAAGAAGGATTGGTTCCCCACTTCTGAAGGATCGGTTCCCCGCTTCCTTGCTGTAGATAGCAAAATCACAAAAGTAGAGGGATGACTCTACTTAAATTGTTAAAACTGACTTTATTCAACTCTGTCCAGAAATTCTGGAATATCAATTGGGGTATAAAGTTGGCTCCAGACTTGAGACTTGACCTGAGACTTGACTTGAAAGTATCTTGCAAGGACTTGAGACTCAACTTGAGACTTGGAGTAAAAGACTTAAATACATCACTGGAGATTAGAGCATAATTTCAAACTACAGCGTTTCTCAAATGGGACTCAACAGAAAAAAAAGAAGGCACCCCCCCCCAAGAGAACACTTGGTTCTGCTAAGCTCTCTGTCCTCTAACCAGGTTCCATACAGTTTTTCCTAAGTCATCCCATTCAAACTTTGTGTTCCTCCAAATCGTCAACCACAAGACTGTCTAGCTAACTGTCTTTGCTACATGGCTGACTATTCTGCCCCCCATTAGTCTGCCTCACCCCTCCTGCCCCCTTTCCTCGTCCCCGCTTGTTCCCCCATTGTGGGCTGCCTTCTGTGGGCAGTCTTCTCCCTCATCCTCCCTCCACTTGTCCTCTCTTCCTTTCATTCTTCTTGCCTCTGCCGCCCACCGGCCACCCTCCATATGTCCAGCTTCACACTGGCACTCCTTCCCATTCCTCCGTCCCCTCTGCTGCACAGCTAGTCACCTCCACCCCGCTTCCCACCTGGCTCTCTTGTCAGTCCTCCTCTGTCCCTTTCCCTCACTTCTTCCATTCCTTCTTCACAGCTTCTTTCCCCTCCCCTCCAACTCACTACATCCACCTGTCCTGTAACTCTATCTTCCCAGTGATTCATTTTCCTTCCATCTCTGATGTCGTCTCTATTCCGTCACACCCTCTTTCCTTCCATGCTTCCCTCTCCCCTTCTGTCCCTGGGCTTCCCACTTTTGAATTCCCTGCCGTTCTCTTTGGCTCTGCAGCCCCGCCGCATGTGCGCCATTCCACGTGCTGCTCTGTCCACGTGTTCTGCCTCCCAACCCCCCTGCATGGAGGAGGCCACCTGTGTCTGGAGCACCACCTTGGAGTCTTGCCAGGCAAGGTTAAGGCCATTTCAGCACTAGACTGTCATAGTGCTATTATTCCACTTTCAACATCCTATGGAATCCTGGGGTTTGCAATTTAAGGAGGCCCCTCCCTAAGCTACAAACCCCAGGATTCCATAGGATGTCAAAAGTGGAATAATAGCGCTATAACAGGCTAATGCCGAAATGGCGTAAGTCAGGGAGTGTGGGGCAGGCAGCACAGGCACCCTGACACCACCCATGTCTCATCACATACTGTATTTGCCAGCGTATAAGACACAACAGTGTATAAGACGCGTCCCATTTATATACCGTCAAATACTATTTGCCAGCATATAAGATGCACTGGCATATAAGATGCACCCCATTTTTCAAATAGTATTTCTTGGGGGAAAAAGTGAGTCTTATATGCCAGCAAATAGAATAAGTACTTCTGGGTTTTTTGGGGGTTTTTTTTAAGAACAAGTATTTTAGGTATTGCTTCTCTTCCTTTCGGCTAAGATCAAGAATGTTTTTTTTTAATTCATTATGACGTAATGAATTTGTAATTTGTTTTTGCTGATCCCTGGGCCAAATTAGTATATCAACAAGTTAAGCCCTGAGGCAAACATGGGCTATTAAAAAAATCAGAAAATCCAGCAAATGTTTAATATTAGTATTTGGTATCAAATACTTTATAATTCTGTCTTTAAATAATAAGGTTTATTTCAAGAAGGAAAAAATAATCTGTCCAACAACAACACAGTCCTACATCTTACCTTCAGTGGAATTGAATCCCAGAAGTATGTGTATGGCTGATATCCCCAGTGTGGTGCCAGGGCAGCCACTGTGCCCATATGCTCCTTCTGGAGCACCTGTTGGAGGTACTGCTGCCTGGTTCCACCCTCCCCACACAAAAGTATGGGACAGTTTCAGCATGACTTCAAGTACCACCAGCCACAGTGTCCTTCTGGACATCTTCTCTGAATTTTGATGCAGAGGTTCTGTACTGCAGTTTTCTGTTCTGGTCCATTACAGAATGTGGTGCTGGGAGATTACTGCTCTGCTCTGTCCATGGCAACTGTGCTGAGTGATTCGTATCTCCCCTGCCTTTTATCATCCACATGAAACCCCTAGGAGAGGATAGCCATTTCCACACTAGCCTGTTACAGTGTTATTACTCCACTATTATTCCTTTGAGGCCCCTCCCTAAACTGCAAACCCCAGGATTCCATAGGATGTTGAAAGTGGAATAATAGTGCTATAATAGGCTAGTGCGGAAATGGCCCAAATCTGGAAATGTGAGCTGAGCTGCCAATGATCAATATGTAGATGACACTCATCTGTGCTCATCTAATGTAAGTGAGCAGAGGCACTGAGCCAGTGCTTGAGTCAAGTAATGAACTGGATGCAAGTCAATAAAGTGAGCACCAGTTCAGACAAGACAAAACACTCTAACTCATCTGTCCTTTTATGTGGTGTTAAATCTGTCTTGGCAGGGGGTGGGGACTAAACTTCTATTCTGAGGGGAGGCAAAATATGGTCCTGAAGCTATCCAGGCAGTTTTTGCAGCCCTTGGCTTCTCAATATTCCCCAGACTGCCCCTTTTATGCCCACAAAGGGATGAATTGCCTCTTCTGAAAGCCTCCAGGGATGTCAGATCAACTTTTGAATAGCTGGGAGCTGCATTCTTTTACATTAAAAAAAAAGTTTCTGAGGCTTTTTTGGGGGGAGGGTATTTTTTGCAGATCAAAATTTGCCACCAAGCCCATGCCAATTGCCCATTACTGCCCTAAATGATCAGCTTCATTGCTGGTGGAGGGTATTCTCAAATCCATTATTGCTACTAGAGACCCAGGGAGTCTCTATGGCTCAGAGCACCCTTTTATCAGTTAAGGCAATTAGGCCAACTACATAAATAGAGATATTGCCTTTGTACCCCAAAATGAGAGTGACTCAGGGGTCTACCTGCAATGACAGTGCCTCTGTGAAATGGTGGAGAATATTAGCTCAAGGAGGATGCCTGCGAGATGGAGGTAACTTTATGAGATCTTTTACACTTATGTATACCAGTACTATTGCAGGGAAAAACCAGCCTGAGAGTCAAAAGTAAGCATGTTTGTTCTACTGGGGGCATTAATAATTGCACACAAAATTTAAGCAGCCTCATGATCACACAAGGCTAACTGAAAGAAAAGGGAGGAAAAGTTTGGACAGCAAGAGTTTAGGGCATTATGGCTAATATTTATCAATCCAGCAGAGAAGAAACAAAGCAATGTGACTTAGACTGGGATTCCAAGGACAAGTACACAGATGGAAATCAGAGCAGCAGAATGATGACCAGCAACCAGTGTACTGCAAGTTGGCTAGCTCAAAGTTAGGGTTTAAATACTCTTTTTCCCTGGAGGGCAAAGGTGCTAATGGGTCTCTGGCAGAGTAAACAATGGAGCCAGGATAGTGGGCAGTGGGGTCCAGAATGAACTAATAGACTTAATGTTAGGTGACAAAGGACTAATGAGAATCTTGATAGCTCCTTGATTGCTGGACAGGTATGGGGACAAAAGAGAAGTTTGTTGGTCAGAGAAAGAGGGGTTAAGACAATCAGTCATCCTTTGGGAATATTGCAGGCATTATTGTTTTGCAAGGTTGAGTCGTTAAGGGCTAACTGTAAGTTCATTGTCACTGGAGTTTCCTGGCAATTACCTATGACCTGGCTATGCCTTGAGATCCTGCCTGACCTGGTTTTACACATGTTCAGCCAGTTCTTCCTCTTGGCCAATGTGGCCGTGCAGCCATAGCACTGTATAATTTATATTTGTGCTAATTAATATTTGCCAATTAAACCATACCAAAGTGTGGAGTGTATGGTCTGGTAACACCTTGCAACTCTTAGTCATGCTTTGGTAAGCTTGGATCACTGCAGTGCCCAAAAGCCAAAAGGGTTGTGTTTGATAATAACCTGGAAACTTCCATTATTCAAAAGTAGCATAGACTAAAGCATTAAGTAGAACTGAATAATGTGCTATATTGTACCATTACTTTGCCGTCTGCATAGGCTCTCAATTGGTTTCCATGGCCATTTTCACACAAGACTATTATGTTGCTATTATTCCACCCTCAACATCCTATGGAATCCTGGGGTTTGCAGTTTAGGGAGGGTCCTTGTGGCTGGCTTCTTAAAATTTCTGGAGTGATGCAATGTAACAGTCACTATTAATTCTGGTCCCACACTCAAGGAAATCAACCAAAATCACTTCTTTGTCATCCCAGAAGACATTCACCATAATTTTCTGCGCTGAGCACTGGCTTTTGAATTTCTGTGGTCTAGGAGAGGAGGAATTCCATCACTTCATGGACTGGTTCTTGGTCTCTGGGTCATACCCTGTTTTTATCCCCAGTGCAAACATTCCTGAAACAGGTATCCTCGTGGCCTTCAAATGCTACCAGCAGTTCCAAACACACATGCAGACTCTTCACTTTCAAATGAGCTGTTAATTGATAGGAACCCACTTGGCACATACTTTCCTATATCCAAGATTGTGGATAATCTGCTTGACAGCACTGTGATCACAGCCAAGTTCCTCAACAATCATATGCCAGTCTGTATGAATCATGTCTTGGTTGTTGTCAGTGACTGCTGCAGGATGGCCTTCTGCTACCTGGTTTTGTGTTCAAACTGCTTTTGTCTTCTTTAGATCTTTTTACCCATCTTCTCACATTATTCTCATCCATGGTCACCTCACAATACACATTTCTGAACACTCTGTGGATGTCAGTAGCAGTACATCCTTCTTTGGTCAAGAACTCAATGATTGCACTTTGCAACCATGTGTGAAACCTTGTATATAATTTGAATGCTTGTTGCAAGTGTGCAATGAGACAAGTCTATTGCCACAATATGCTTGATGAAGATGAAGACGATTTTATTCGTATTGCTTTTGATATAGGGTTCTGTTAGTGCTGGTTCTGCTACAGTTTTGTTATGTGCTACGTGTTCTAATCCTTGCTGGAAAAATATGTTACATCTGCTTCTAGAATGTATAGCTACACACATTACTCTGCAGTGCTGAGTTACTGTCATACAGCATTTGGTCCTGTTGTTCAATGCTATGTTATTGCTGTGTTGTCATATACAGTGGACTTTGCTGTATACGTGCATTGAGGGCTGATGGTCATTGGCTACCCTTAAGTTTTCATATATTACCCTTTGCTATATACTTTGCCTTGCTATATGTAATAATGTTCTGACATGTTAATGTCCAGGCTTAAGGCATTCCCACACTGCAGTGTTATAGTGCTATTATTACACTTTCAATATCCTGGGGTTTGCAATTTAGGGAGGGACATGTAGAATTCTCAGCCAGAGAGCTCTTTGGCCTCAATAAACTACAAACCCCAGAATTCCAGAGGATGTTGAAAGGGGAATAATAATAGTGGAATAATAGCACTATAAGAGTGTAGTGCAGAGATGCCCCTAGTTAGACCATGCTGTTAATCATGTTTAATGGGGTTATTGTATACCATGCTTAAAGGTCTCCAAATTACATTACATGTAAGTATTACTGCTTGCATAGAACATGTTTAGTGCCTTGCAATATTGTAGGAAGGGCATTAGTTTTGATACTTTATACTTTACATATATGCTTTGCACTTTCATGGCTGTGCAATGAAGCATTATGGGAAAAGGCTATGTTGTAAAAGATGATGGAATAGACTGGGAATCGGGGTGTGAGAACAGAGAAGTTATCTGCTAGTTTTGGTGTGCAACCAGGTGCTGAGCTGGCCTTTGAGGTTTGCTTGTTCTAAAAGCCTGGGGATAAGGGATGTCTGGTGGAAGGGTTGTAAATCAACAGAGATCAGAGGGACGGAGGCCCTTCTGCGTGAGGAGGCTACACTGTTGTGGGGCCAGGATGACAGCAGTTGGCTGGTCATGCTTCTGCATGACATCATTGCCAGCCCACCACCATCTTGCCCTGAAGAAGCACATAGGCATGGTATTTGCAAAAAAAAAAAAACCATTTTACACTTACTTCATGCAGTATTGTCTCCCTTCCCAGGCATGCAGAAGGGTGGAAGTGCACTGGCAATGCCTCCCTCTCCAGTGCAGCAATGGCAAGTGCCCAGCTGCGCTGCGGACAGTAAAAAGTGGGGCCACTGTGCTCCCCTTTGCAACAACCTGGTGAGGTGTAGAGGGGAGTGTTCCTGGTATGCTCCCCTCTCTGCCAGGGCTGCAAAAGGAGGACTTTATAGAGCCCCATCGTGTGGAAATGGCCAAAGTGTAAAAACCTGAGGAGAACAAATAAGAATAACTGGAAGGAGGCAGATGAGAACATGGGAAGGGTTAGGTTCCCAAACTGGAAGAAAGCAAACATCCAAAGAGCCTGGGAACACTCCAGGGTCTGTTGGTATGACGTAACATTTATGACTTACCAGTCACTGCAATGTGTGCCTAAATTTGTATGCCAGGGGTATAAGACCCTGTACTCATCATATATAATTTCCAGCAACTTATGAATTGTTGTTGTATTGCTTGCTTTGCTCCAAATAAATACTTCTGATACAAATCTGAGTGATTTTTGTGAGCAGTAGTTAGCCAGCACATGACAGTTTTAAAGAAGAAATATAAAAGAAATGAGAACTGTCCTTATGTACTTCGATATTTTTCTATTGACTTAATAACCTAGGGAAGAAATATTCCCCTCCCTCATATTTCAAAACATTATTGCAGGCACAAGCTAAGGGATGGTTAGACTTTGTTGATTTGACATCACTTCAAAAGACAATACAATAAATTATGAGAAACTTACTTGTGTTACTGTACATACAGGAAAATGTTGAAGAAGGAAGAGCCAGCCTCTACAAATCATTGGTCAGTAACACCTGTAAGGAGATGTCAGCCTTTTCAGACTTCCCCTACCCGGAAGATTTTCCTGTCTTTTTACCCAATGCCAGGCTTCTGGAATACTTGGAGATGTACACAAAACATTTTGATCTACGGAGGCATATTCAGTTCAAGGTAAGCTTTTAAAAATTGACAACAAAAAGACATATTTCAATATTTAAGACATTTAAAACATTTATGTCCAAAAGGACCCTAGATTATTGCACCTCAAATAGAGAAATCTCCTGTTTTTCAAAAAGTTTTACTGAGAATTTTAAACTATACAACTGCATAACACTGCATAACAAAACTAAACAAAAAAAGTCAATTTAAAACCCCTACTAACCATCAAAAAATATAAAAAACATAAGCCAAAAGCTTGCTGAATGCTACATAATAGAAAAACACAATTAAAAAAACAATTCAAGTTCGTTAAAAAAAATGGTTTCCAACTTTCCCAATATAGACTGTAAATAGACTATAAGAACTTCTCTAGTTACATGTAGTCTTTATATACTTCCAGTGCTACTCTTCAGAATACTAATTACTTATTTAAGAAAACATTGAAAGCACATTTAATTGATATAAAACAGCATACAAAATAATGAACACACAAAACTAATCCTCTACTAACTAAATAACAAACCTCTAACTACATTAATTCACTGACTACAAAAACTCAAAAGGGAATAAAAGTGTTACAAGATTGACTTCTGATTCCGTAGAGAACAGCTACCACTGAAAGCTTGCTACACTTCTTTAGAGTTCCCTCAATATGTCAATGCTTAAATAATCAAATTCTCTGTCTAGAGTTATAATTTTGTAAAGTTTTTCCTACATTTATTCTTAATTACTCCACTCCTTATCTGAAATGTAGACTATCCCAATTATCAGAATAATGTTCTATAATAGTAATTCTAGCCATGTTAATCAAAATCTGTTCTAGCAAGTCTTGTCCCAACTTTTTGTAAAAGGATTATAACCTTTTCCTGTTGACTTTTAAATTCCTTCAATGTACCTTCTCTAATTAATGTTGTCAGTTTATCCATCTGTGCCATATCCAACAATTTCATCAACCAGTTGTCTTGAGATGGTACCATACACGATTTTTGCCACCATTGCCATATATTGTGTGATTTTTAGCAAATTCTTATTTCTGTCTTCATCAACCACTCCCAGCAGAAACAGCTCCAGTTTCAGTGGGATCTTTATGTTGAGGGTGTCCTCTGTCAAGGTGAATCATCACCCAAAATGTCTTTGCTTTATCACAGATCCATCACATATGAAAAAAAATCCCTTCTACCTGAATACATTTTTAACATCAGGATGAAGAGCCTTTATACATTTTTGACAGTTTTTCTAGAGTTAGATATGCTCTACACATAATCTTATAATTTTTTTCTTTCAAGTCATAACTGAAAGTGAATTTCAACTATTTTGTCCCCATCCTTTCCCATTGTTCTATCTGAATTGGGTGGACCACGTTCTGATTCTGCTTTATCATGCATTCTTTTACCTCTTCTTTCATTTCTAACTTCAACAATATATTATAAATTTTGGCTGTCAAATATTCATCATCTTTCCATGTTTCATCTTCAAGTTCTGTTTTTTCAGCATCAAAACCAAACAACTTTTTTTCCATTTTAAATCTTTCCGCTATTTATGTGCAAGTAAACCATCATGTATCAAAGCCCACTCTCAATCAGTTCCCCATTTATCTTCATTTTCAATTGTTCTCCATCTTTATATATTATCTATTTTTCTTTAACCTCGATTTCTCTCAAGAAGAGAGCTTCATGAGGTGAGACCCACATAGGCATTTTTGGACATAGTCATTGCTTATATTTATTCTACACCCTAAATAATGCACACCTTATGAAATGATTATTAAAATTTATGTTTGATTTAATTTTATCATGCCAAAGAAAGGTATGCCACCTAAATCTTGTCAGCTCCTTCTCATTGTAAAAATTTTTCTCTTTTAAGCATCAGCCAGTCTTTTAACTACACCATATAGGATACATAATATAATTTCAAGTCTGGGAGTCCAAGTCCAACCCTCTGTTTTGCATCCTGTAAAACCTTCAGTCCGTCTTAACTTCTTTTCTTTTGCCATTGTTTAATAGGTACATCATTAGCTAAAATAGGTATTGGCATTTTTGGTAGCACATTCATTTTCATAGTGAACATTTTACCTAATATGGACAACTTCAGTTTGGACCATGTCTGTAAATCTTGCTTAATCTCACTGCAAGTTTTTGCATAGTTATTTTGAAACAATTTTGTATTATGCATTTCAAAGGTGACACCAAAATATTTCACTATCTTCACAATTTTAAACCCAGTTTTCAACTTCAGTATTACTACTTTCTTGTCATCTGTTTTGTCAATATAATCACTTTTATTTATTCAGTTTGAAACCACTCAGCACCCCATATCGTAATACTAATTACTATATCCTACAGTCAACATATTATTTTCTTTTTCTGGAAAGAAACCTATTAACGGGTCCCAATCTTCCCTGAAAGTATCCATGTTTTTTTTCTCTTATCTGTACCATTATTTTTTCAATTTCAGCTAAGTCCAGTAGTTTAAATAATCAGTCCTATTTTGTTGCAATCTTGGTGTTCTTCCATTTCTGAGCATAGAACAGTGTTGCTGCAGTTGTCATGTGTTACAGAATCTTGCCACATTTCTTCTGCAATAACCCTTCTACCTGGCCCAGCTGGTACAGTTCTTTTCAAATACAATCAAGACATCATCTTATAAAAATTCTGTTTTAAATTATGACATAGTGTAAATTTAATTCTCTCTAACCACTCTCTGCCATTTTTCAAACAATATATTATGCCTAATATTTTGTGATCCTAGTATCAAAACACATACTAAGACAAAAACAACAACAACCAGAAATTCTTCCCAAAATAATGTCTGAACAACAATCCAGGGTTGTTAGTTTGTTTTGGTTTTATTTGTTTTTTTGGTTTTGAAATATGTAAAGAAACAGTATGATAGGTGACTTAACAAAAACCTTTTGAAAGATGAAGAGATTGTAATGAAAGCTAAAGAAACTAAAATTTTTCTTCCGAGAAAATATGAAGGAAGAAACAAAGATGAATTCAGAAGAAGAAAAAGAACAGGAAAGAATAGAAGGAAAAACAGTTATTTCTGATCAGGAAGAACAGAAGAACAGAAAGAAGAACATTTAGAAAGAGAAGAATTGTTAGTATTGACATCAGATTAAATAAATAAATTTTAAAAAAATAAAAATGAGAACAATTTCTTGGAACATTCATGGAATGAACTCCCAATGTAAAAAAAGGCAAGTCTTCCACCATCTAGAAAACGGAAAGCTGAAATAATTTGTCTTCAAGAAAGTTGTATTAAATTAAATGATGAAAAATGTATAAGTAACAAAAAATTAAAGGAATGTTTTACATCATCTTTAATTAAGAAAAAATAGATGTAGCTATATACATTTTGCAAAATAAACTTCTGAGAGAAATAAGCAAAGATGAAGAAGTGAGAATAATTGACACAGAAGTACAAATTGAAGGAATGAAAACATTATTGGTCAGAATTTATCTACCTTGCAAAAACAAAGATGTATTCTACAAGAAGTTAAACAAGATGATATTGGCCCATGAATATGAAATTGTGATCATATCCAGACACTGGAATGGAGTTTTAAGTATAAATAAAGATAAACAAACTGAAAAAAATTAAAAATTTAAAACTCAAGAGAAATTACCAAAATCTTTTTTTGATATGTTCAAAACTTTGGCATTAGTTTTGCCTGGAGACAGATGCAATAAAATAAAAAAGAATATTTTTTTTTTCTCCAAGTCCATCATATGTTGAAATGGATTGATATGATCCAACAGGACTTCTTGAGTTTCTTTTTTTTCCTTTCTCCCATTTGTTCAAATTCCTTTTCATATTGCATTAAGTCAAAAGAAATCCCCACCAATCATTCCCACAATTTTTTCTCAGTTTCTGATAAGAATGCATATTCCCTTCTCTTGCATAAGATCCTTGTAAGGATATCTTTAAAGATCACAATTTTAATATTATTGTACTTCATTCTTTTCTCAAATTGTCCTTGCAATACTTAGTCTGCTTTCAAAGAAAGTATACTATCACATCTCTCAGCAAGCTTCTTTGTCTGGTAATGCATAAAAAAATGTGATACACACAGTCTAGCTCAAGCTCTATCTCTTCAATTTGTTTCTCCAACAATGTTGCTATGACCTCCACCATACATTCTTGGATATTTTCATTTGGTTGCTCTGGAACTGCCTCACTGTTCCATTAGATCAAAAGAATCTAAGTCTTGTTCTTGCCCTCTTCCCAGTCTAGCTGGTCTGGTCTCGAATGATTCAACTTTCTCTTCAAGACACTATATCTTCTCCATTATCTGTTTTATATCCACAGCCATCTGAGAGAAATAGCCTGTTTCACTTTCTTCATCTCTAACTTTACTTATGTCATCTCAGTTTTCATTTCTTTCATTTCATTTTTTTATTTTTTAAAATTTTTTATTAATTATAAAAGAAAAAAACAAAGAAAACACCATGCAATTACCAAAAAAGTAAAAAAGAAAACATTACAATGAAATAGATTACATTATTATTTCTTTCCAGATCCCTTATCATCACATACTTATTCCACACGTTATATATCATATTGCTTATACATTTTTGTTACATTCTTAACTCTATCCTTTTCAACTATTTTTAACCTATTGCTGTTACTAAATATTACTAAACATATTAATACTAACTATTAATACTATTATTAATTATTATCAATACTATTAATGCTAACCCTAACTTTAAATGTAACCTTAAATATAACCTTAAATTAAACCTTAAATGTAAGTCCTAACACTAAGTGTAAACCCATCCCCCGAGCCAATTATCTTTCAGTTTACTCTAATTTCCAAAATTGTAATTCTTCTTGTGGAGGTGTGACACTTCCCTACTTTATTAGGACTTTTTCCACAAATATCTTCCATATTTCTTCAAAACCATTTCCTTTCATTATTCCTTTTTTTACTTTAATTTGACATGTTAGCTTATCATTAATCACTATCTTCCACACTTCTTTATACCAATCCTTTATTTGAAAATCTTGCATTTTTCATTTTCTTGATATAATTAGCCTTCCTGCAGTTAATAATTTGTAATTAAAGCCTTCATTGCCTGGGTACAATTAACCTTAGCAAATATAGATAATAATGCTATACTTGGACATATTTGTAACTCAATTCCTTTTAACACTTTTATCTCTTTAAACACAATTTGCCAAAATTTCTGTACACCTTCACAATTCCACCACACATGAATATATGTGCCAATTTCTTGGCAACCCCTCCAACATAACCTTGAGTGTTTCTTATCTATATGGTTTAACCTTACTGGTGTTAGGTACCATCTCCAGGCCTATTTATAATAATTCTCTTTTATCCTTACAGATAATTTTTTTTAAATGATGCCAATTCCAAATCTTTCCCCATTCTTGAATATCTATTTCTTGTGCTAGTTCTTCCTCCCATATTTTTCTAAGATATTCATCTTCATGTATAGACAATATTTTATATATTTCAACTGTGGTACCCTTCAATATTTCATTTTCCTCCATTCCATCTCTTTGCTTAATCATTTGTTCAATCTAATGTATTCTCTAATATCTTTATTATTACTTTTCCAATTCCTTGTCCACTGCTCTAACTGAATATAATTAAACCATGACATCTTAGAACTCTGCAATCTGTCTTTTATTTTATCTTTATTCATCATTATAGTCATCCAATCTTTTAACTTATATATTCTCTGATCCTTTAATTCTTTCTCTAATTCATCTCTCAAATTCTTCAGAAATTTTTCCATCATCACTACTGGAGTTAATGGTGAAATAGCTGGCATTAATTTTTCCGTATTTTTCTTCCAAATTTCTAATATATTCTTCAAAAAGGGTTTTTTTTCTATTTCTCTCTTACCAAAGTCCCAAAAAAAGATATTCTCTAATCTCCTCTCAATTTCTATTATTTCCATCTCTAACCATTCTAAATCCCCTTTTCCCAAGACTCCATCTATAATATATCTCAATTGATTTGCATTATAATACCATTTTAAATTTGGGAGGCCCAATCCACCTTCTTATTCCCATTATAAAAATTATTCACTAGTAAGTGCTAATTTTTCAATTCTATTTCTGATATTTTTATTGGTAGCATCCTAAATAAAAAAGTTAATCTTAGGTAACATTTTCATTTTTACTAATGCAATTCTTCCAAACCATGATAACTTAATATTTTTACATTCCTTTAATTTCTGTTTCAATTCTTGTCTTAATTTATTATAATTTCTTTCCTCTAATCTTTTTAGATTTTTTGTGACATTTATTCCTAAATATTTGATTGTTTCTTTTAATCTAATATCTATTTTTTCTTCCTTTAAAAAATCTTGCTTAACCATCTTAGTGTAATTAAACAACATTAACTTCGTTTAGCCCAATTTATTTGTAACCCTGACATTACCTCAAATTCTTTTAAATGTTCATTTACTCTGTCCATTTTCTTTATCAGATCTTTAATTATCAACAAGGTATCATCAGCAAACAAACTTACTTGATTCTTTTCCTTAATCCCAGTTCCTTCCAAATTTTTATCAGTTCTGAAACATTTGCCAAAATTTTAATAACAATCGCAAATAAAATTGGTGATTTTTTGTACCTCTAGATATTTGAATTTCTTTTGTTAATCCATCGTTCACCATTGCTACTGCTTTATTATATGAATATAACTGGTTTATCAACCCTCTAAATTTTTCACCCAATCTCGATGTTTTTAATGTTATTTTTAATGCTGACCATTCTACACAGTCAAAGGCCTTGTATATATCCAATGCCATTATTCCTGCTTTTTGTTTGTTCCTCTCAATTATATTCATTTTATTCAATACTCTACCAATTAAATTTGACATCTGCCTTCCTTGCACAAAACCACATTGATCTTTTTGCAAATATTTATAAATAAATTTATTCATCCTTTTTGCCATTATTGCTGTCAGTATCTTAACATCTTGATTTATTAACGATATAGGTCTGTATGATCCTGGATCTGTCAAATCTTTATCTGGTTTCGGAATCAATATTATTAAAGACTGTTCCCATGATGGTGGGATCCTATCTCCATTTATTATTTTATTATATAATACTCTCAATTTAAGTATTAAGTTCTTTTTAAATGTTTTATAATATTCTGGTCCCAACCCATCCATTTCTGGTGATTTCTCTCCTTTTAAATTATCTATAACCTCTTCTATTTCTTTTCCGAAACCAGCTATTCCATCAATCCCTTATCCTCCTCTGTTATTTTTTTCCAATTTTTTTTCAATATATTCCTTACATTTTCCACTGACTTTTTCTCTGCTAAATATAATTCTTGATAATATTCTTCAAATATTGTTATTTTATCTTTCATTATCCTACATTATTTACCGGTTTTATCTTTAACTATGCCAATCATATTTCTTACTTTTTTAGACTGTGCAGATCTGGCCAACATTTTAGAATTCTTATGACTATATTAAAAAAAAAAATCCCTCCTAAATATATCAAATTCCGCTGAATCTCATCAATTTCTATTTTCTCCAATTCATTTCTTTTTGCTTGTAGTTTTATATAAATGTGTTTACTCCTATCTATTATATATTCATTCTTTAACTTTTTTATCTCCATTTCTAATTTTAATTTTTTCTCTCCTTATCAGTTTTTTAAATTATATGATTCCTTGATACAAATCCCTCTTGCCACCACTTTCATAGTGTCCCATAACACTGCTTGAGAAACCTCCCTATTATTAAGATCCCAAATCTCTTGCCATTCCTTCTCAATCTTATTCACTACATCCTTGTAATTAAATATTCTGGTGTTCAACCTCCATCTTTTCACTTCTCTATATCCTTCTTAAGTACAATTTCCATATTTACCAATTTATTTACCAAGGCATGGTCCATGACTTTTATCACTCCTGTTTCTGTATTTAATATCCTCGGCACTATATTCTTTGAAACAAAAATAAAATCTATTCTAGAATAATTTTTATGTACCAAAGAGAAATAAGTATACTTCTTTTCATCCCCCTTTATCAATCTCCAAACATCTTTTAACCCTTTTCTATTCCCATCACTTTATTCAAGGCTGTAATATTATTCAATCTATCCCTTATTGTTCGTTCATATTTATCTTTCCACTTTTCCATAACCATATTGAAATCTCCTGCCATAATTATCAAGTCTTCATGTATATCCTCCAACTCCTTAAATATCTTTTCATAAAATTCTTTTTGTTTCTACATCAATTTTGTTGCTACATCAATTTCAGATCTTTCAGAAGCTCTGTTCCCTGCTCGAGGGAATATATCCTGTGTTGTTTGCCTGCCCTCTGAAATTTCAAAAAAATAAGGTACTCCCAACTGTATTTTATTCCAGCTTTCTGCAAAAGTGCGGTACAGGGTTTCATTCCTCTTCTCCACTCAATTGTTTCCCTGCAAAGATCATTGAAGATTTCAATCATAGTATCACCATATTTCAATTGTCCTGAAAAATTTCTAATTGCTTTCATCAAGATATCCTTTTTATTAAAACTTGTCACTCTCATGATTACATCTCTGGGGATCAGGCCTCTCTTTATGGTTGTTGCTCTAAGAATACGTTCCACTTCCTGTTCATCCCAGGTGATCTGAGGAACAATACTTTGTAACCATTTCAGTACTTCCTCCTTTAAACTTCTCCTAGTTTCATTTGGAATCTTGGGAATCTGCAAATACAAATGTTATTCCTTCAAATCCTGACCTGTAGATCAATAATTCGCTGTTCCTACTGGTCCATACTCGCTGTATGTTCCAATATTGCCTTTTGTTGCAAGTTTTGCCTTTCTCACAGGGTATCAACTTTCTTATCCAGTTTTTTAATTTCTTTTGTTATACCTGCATAGATTCATTCATCTCCATAATTTTAGTAGTTATTGTAGCTGTAAAGACTTCATTATTCTGACTTAAAGCCTATAAGAACCATTTTTTCATATCTCCATTTCCTGCTCCATTCTCTTTCCCTTCAGGCTGTATGCCTGGAATTTTAGCTCTCACTGCCATTTCTGATGCCTTAGTGAGGCTAGATTTGCTTTTATTTTCCATTTCTTCTTTTTTATTGTTGGACATTAAACTATCAGCTGATGTTACCTTGATTAATCAGTGATGAATCTTATCTGATGGATGTTGATAACTCTTATCTGCTGGGCGTTTCCAAGCCGCTACAACAAGCTGTTTTATTTTGTGAGTCTTTCGTGCTTTGAACATCAGCCAACTTGCCAAGCGGTAAATCGGCTGCCAAAATAAAAGTACAATTTATTTTCCTTTTTCCAAGTCCAAACTTCAATTAAACTTCAATTAGTCAACTTTGTTCCTGCCCAAGACACTGGCTAAATTCACAATTTATTACTTTAATTTCATGTTCTGAAAAGTTTGGATGTCAGCCAGCTTTGTCTGCAACAACAGTGAAAGTAAAGTTTATTTATCTTTCTCTCTGTTTAAACTCCAATTAAACCACTCTATTTATGCCCCATTCCTTCCAATATAAATATTTATAATTACTCATTGTCTTCTTTCCATTTCCATTCAGAAGGGATTCTTTACCTTTTTATTTATTGGCTTGTAGGAGATTCGGTTCCACCCTCTTAAGCCATCTTCATGGTTCCTTCTCCCCCATTACTTTCATTTCATTTTTAAATTCTGACATTAGATTTCTTCCCATCTGTTCAATCTGTACTCCCATTTGAAATGTTTGAGTCTTCAAACACAGAAGCTCTTCAGTAAATTTCTGGGCCATTGCTGTAGCTTTAGAACACAGCTCAACAGATCCTCTCCTCTCTGATTTTTATGTTCCTTTTCCTTTGGATCGCAGGTCTATATTATAAGTCAAATTCACTTCCAAGAAAAAAAATCTCCAAGGCATCCCAGGAAAAAAAAGATTGTTTTTAAAAAAATAATAATCCCAATTTCAATAACACCTTTCAGATGGCAGATGGTGCCCAGTTTTCTCCATGCAGTCTCCTTTTAAAAAGCAGTTTCCTTCACACAACAATCAGTTTACTTTCATTTTACCTTCCCAAAGCTATCCACACAGTTATCTCAACTTAAGGTAAATTAGAAATCTTTACGCAGGGCTATTTTTATCATAGTCTACATTTTTCAATCTATATTACTAAATTCTAATAGAATTCAGTTTTTTAATAAATAGTGTGTACTTGTTCTTGCAGTCCCTTATAGTTAGTGTCATCCAGTGTTAGTTATAGTCATTCATAGTTATAGTCTTTTCCCCCTTCACCAAAGTCTAAACTGGTTACCCACACTCTAGATCTTGCATGGAAGCTGTACTGCCAGAGTTTCAAATTTATCCTCGTTGGGAAAACTTCTTTAAAAATTACTTTAATTTTAATTTGTATTGCTGCTAGAAAGAGGATTTGGCAGAGTTTGGGGCTTCTTAGAGCTGATGAATCATGTTGTGAAGCTTTATCGAGATCACATTCCTCCTCTACCCACAATCAGTCACCTCTGTGGGAGGAACTGATATGCCAGGTGGGGCTCTGTGAGACTTTTTTATTAATTCCTCAATGTCCCCTTTTATCTGGAGTGGGGAGTTGCAACCAAACCCCTTTTCAGGGACCGGAAAACCACAGTGCACCTTGCCTCTTCCCTATCTCGTTTCCAGAGCTACAAGTAAAGAGATCTTCACCTTGCTTTTTTTCTTCTGGAAACTTAAATAGAAAAAAAATCTAAGGATACAACTGAGAATGCTTGAAGATGTCACCATTTGAATACTCAGAAAATCATACATATTGCTAATAGGGAAAGATGCTTTTGATTGAGTGAAGTGATTATTCCTAAATCCAATTGAATATACTCCATTCTGGATTGTTAATCATGGCTATTTTCTGTAAATGTTTCAGACAACAGTGATCAGCATAAGAAAGTGCCCCAGCTTCTCTGCCACTGGCCAGTGGGATGTTGTTACAGAGACCAATGGGAAGCAGAAGTCAGCCATCTTTGATGCTGTGATGGTTTGCATTGGTTACCTTACTGACCCTTTGATTCCACTCAGTTCTTTCCTTGGTATAGTTGTCCTTTAGTGTTCTTCTGTTATTTCCAAAAGCAATACCCTGGCAATATCTTCATTAGAACCAACCAAAATGTCACAATGTAGTGAGCAAGGTTCCAAATTTTCCAGAATCTGGCATGATGGAGGTGGAGGTTGGATTGATGTTGAAGACACAAAGTCTGCATTTAGCCACAGGGTAAATCCAAACAGCATGGAGGTAATGCTAACTGTGCCTCAAAGCATAATGCTGCACATGCATTTAAATTCTCTGCTCACATAATGCATGAACACATCTGAAGTAATTAGCAAAGTCTTCCCTCTTCTTATTCCCCTAGCCACATTTTCAGCTGGATTTTCAAGCTGACTTCTGTTGGCAACAGGGGCTCTGTGCATGCGCAGCTGTCCATGCCATGTGAGCCATTGTGCAAAAGAGCAATAATAGCGCCCCTGCTTCTTCCCACTATAACCTCCTTCCTCACTCTCTTGCCTTCTCCACCTCACCTCCTCTTGTTATTTCCCCTTTTCCCTCTGGGATATTCCCAAATCTGGCATGACAATTTTTTACCCCTTCTAAAGTCATTCCATGGGAAACAAAAAAAGGGGATGGGGGATGGGATAGAATAGGATGGGACAGGGGGGAAAATTTTTCTCAAAGGCAAGGCAATTGTAGGTAAGGATATAGAAGCAGAGAGAAAACCCCTCTGTAAGAGGGTTAAAGAGCCATCACTACAGATCCACTTCAAACCCAACTATCTGGCATATTT
Source organism: Iguana delicatissima (assembly GCA_948472985.1). NCBI lineage: Eukaryota > Metazoa > Chordata > Lepidosauria > Squamata > Iguanidae > Iguana > Iguana delicatissima. The sequence goes on along the minus strand of CAOKZL010002321.1, from coordinate 88,339 downwards.
TCTCCAGATTTTCTCCCCATTGGGTGCCATGGAGGCTTATTCTCTGTGGATTTGGGATGCCAAATCCTCTTTACCTCTGAGGAAATGTCAAAGACTGATAAATTTTATTTGATACAGGTTTTGTACACTGCAACTTAATTCATCAAATGCAAATAGACTGAAGTCCAGGAAGGCTTGTCTACTATATAAAAGTCAATATTTGTCTGTGTGTTTGTCTGTATCAGCATACAATTGGCTGTGTGAGGCAAGAAGACCTAATTTGGTTGGCTGGCTGTGAAGATTCTATGGAATCCTGGGGCTGGCAGTTTAGGGAGGAGCCTTTAGAATTCTCAGCCAAGAGCTCTTGGGCCTCGGGCCAGTTGCTATGCAGATGAGGCCTACCATCAATAAGGATGCCAGAAAACTTTCAGGAGGCATATGTGAGAAAAATTAAAGTGACATACACAACATGGTTACAAGGTCTTCTCGCCTCACGCAATAGATTGCATAGGTACCATATGTGAGCAATCTTAAAGTTGAAATTTGAAACAAAAAATACTTCCAGGAAAACATAAAGCTATTGCACAAACTCAACAGAAAGCAAAAAAAATCAAAAGCTAGTGCATCAACATCACCAGAGAACACATTGGGGACTATGGGGAAAAGTTACAGGTACTGGAATAGGCCGGTTGCTATGGACACAAGGCCTAGCAACTAGAAGGAAGACAGTGTACTCCTTCAGGAACCCAAACTATGTATGTAAATAACTCTGAATACAGATTGCATTAGGAAATATGGAGCAAAGTTACAGGAAATGGAAAAGACAGTTTGGTGAGTTCTTCAGAGGAAAATTAAAAAACTGGGAAATGCTGGATAAATATGCTAGTGCCAAATAAAACATCTGTGCATCCTGGCTGGACTTCCCTCTTTCAACTCCTGGCAGGTAGGCACTTACTGCTTGCTGGAGAGTCAAAAGGAGTGTCTATGGTTTTGTATAATTTGTTTTGGGTTTTTTTCCTCCCTTTTTCTTCCCTCATTATTTGGAGAGGGTATTGCTTTTCCCCCAAAGGAACCTGTTACCCTGACTTCTGGGTGTCCCGTGGGAGACAGCTTGATTCGCTCCAAGTTATAAAGGTTGAGGAGATTAGCGAAGCACTGGCATTAGCAAAATGAGGGGCAGAGTAACCCAGCAGGATCTTTTACCCAGGCCAGGCCAAAAAGCCAGACAACTGTATCAAATAGATGAATTTTATTAAATGAATATATTGCCATGCGTCAATGCACTCGCTCACTCACACAAGACCTATTGAGCTGGAGAGGTGAAAAATGGATAGGGGATATAGCAAAGGAAATGTAGAGGCGGTGATATTGAAGTCTTCTATCCTGAAGACCTATCCTGAAATCTTCAGTCCAGGAAGTGGCGAGAAGAACGGAGCTCAGCAAAGAGATGGCTGAAGGGATCACTCAACTAACAGAGTGCCAGTCTGCCAGCGTGGCAGGGAGTTCTCCAAAGAGACCCTCAAAAACTAGGACTACTTATAGGGCAGAACATACCTCGAGGGCAGGCCCTCTCCCAGGAAGAACAATGGCCAAAACAAAGGAAGGAATGCCATAGAATGGCAAATGAGTTGCAATCAAGTAGAGTTGAAGTCAAGTAGGGTTGCAGTATTGGTTTATGTAGATGGACCTCGCCTTGTAGGATTTTCCAGAGTCAAAGTTGCTCAACCTGGGGAAAACACACAAATCCCCTCAAGTTGGCTATTCTTGGCTGCCGACCCTTTGTTTACATGGATGTGTATAGCCTGAAATCTCCTTGGGCTACATGACTGGGGATTTTTCTAGTCTTGACCTGTTTTTGGTTGTTTGACCTCTTTGCCTACATGCCCACCTGGGCAACCTCTCTGACATGGCGGGCATATTTGATATCAACTTTATATCTCCCCAAGAAGGAGTATGCCAGTGGAGTAACCATCCCCCCCCGAAAATGGATGATGAGCATACAATATTGTGCATTTTCTAATTAAACGACAAAATAATTTTAGAGCCGAATCAGGAGCTGGGGAACCTAACTTAACAGACAAGGGAGTTGACCAAGGCTACAGTAAGACCACCAGAAAGAAACAAAGTATTTATGAGGAAGGAAAAGTATTTTGTTACTGAGAGAAAGAAACCTATAATTTACAATGCTACAGTTTCTAAACACACTCACACCAACATAAACATGAGGCAAAACATGGAAATAGCTCTCACCAGTTGAGAAGTGGCAACAGATGGATAGTAGAAAAGCAACTGGATTGAGCAAGAAAATAGCAATAGTCCAATGTAAATGTCCAGATTGGCAGTCCGGGGGCAGATGCTAGCCACTGCACACAGGCACACCCCACATCCAAAAAGTTCTTGTAAACTGTGACAAGAGTCTTTGCAAAGGCAGGAAGCAAAAGTGCATTTGGGAGTGGCAGGAGCGTTCTGGTCAGCAGCAATCAGTCTGGGGAGATGGCATGTTATTCCTTCCATCCCCCACCCCTCGTATCTGGAGAAACTGGGGTACAGTAAGAGTGAGCAGCATTCTTTGGCTTTTTGGGCCTTCCTGGATCAGCGGTTACCTCGCAATTGAATCAGTGTATGCCTGTGGCTGACTGCCTCAGCATGGTTTGTAGACTGGGCCAACATCTTTTCAGTGGCTCAGGGCACAAGATGAAGTCCTGTATTTTTCAGGGAGGAAGCTGACAGAAAGGTTAGTAGTAGGGCCCCTCCATCCTAAGGCTGGGAGCCATGCTGTGCAGACAGGCTGAAGTTTCAAGGAGATTGGGTATGCAACACTGAGAAAGAAAAAATGGTTTTTGCAGACTAAAGAAAAGATTGAGCCTTGGCTGTTTTGGCCAGTTCACCAAGAGCTCTCAGTTTTAGGAGTTGGTAGCTCATCCAATATGCAAGGTAGAAAACTAACAAAATTTAAAATGCCAGAATGACACTGTGTCGTTCAAGATTGGAGCTATGTTGCCTTTGTTGTAAAAAGGAGAAGAAGTTTAAAATCTACAACTACAACTACAACGAACTATATATACCGATATATATATGTGTGTGTTTCTTTAAGGTGGCTGCCAGCCCATGAAGGGAATTGAGGCAGTTGCCTCTCTCCTCAGCTGCTCCAGAAAAGAGGGGGCTGCCCAGTCTGGGGACTTTCCTTTCCAGTCCTTTGAAAGTGCTTGTCGGTGGGTCTCTCAAATCACTTGTAAGAGTGGCAGTGCCCACTCATGGCTTGAGACCCTTTTGGCCAAATCAAAGTGGAGGCTAGTGTCAGGCACATGTGCCTCCAGTAGTGTCTTTTCCTGTGGTATGATGGTGACTGAGATGGAGCCGTGGACTGTCTTGGCCCCTCTCAAGATCACCAAGGTAAGAATGTATTGGTGGCCATTGAATGTGCATATAAGCTGGCACCAGTGCAGTTTTATGGAAGGGAAGGCTGTAGCCACATCCACCTCACAGTTGTATTTGGGACTCACAGTTGTGGTTGCTGACACCTCTCCTGATGGAATGCAATCAAGGGGAGTGAGTGGTGTCAAGTTAGGGTGTGCCAGGGTTTGCTAACTTGTGCCCTGGTTGGACAGGAGCATAGTGCTGCTTAGATCCCCAGTCCCACAGGAAATTCTTTTGAAAGAGGGCTCAGAGAGGGCAGACTCTCTTTGCCAGGGATTCAAAGAAATCCTGGGAGAAACTGTGAGTGTCTAAAAGTGGTCTCAGAAATGGAACCATGGTGAGCACTGGAAGCTTGGGATCAGCTTCCACTCTCTGCATGTTCCTCTCTTCCTGGTTCTCACACATGCTGGCAAGGTTAGGTGGCTTGTCCGAGTCTATGGGAATTTCCTGAACCCTAGCCTTGTGCAAACCTTCACTGTGCTCTGAAAGCACCATGGTCTCAGGAGTGGTTGGACTCACACTCATGGCTGGGTTGAACAGAATGGGCTTCTCCTGCTCTGGGCGGTCCTCTGGCAGGGACTCTCCTAGAGTGTACACAGGGAGTGGAGGCAAAACCTCAGAATGAACTGTAGCAATTACAGCTTCCCAGGTGTCTGATTTTTGGTGTAGTTCTGCCTGCTCCTCCTCAAGCCTAGTCATTCTGTCCTGGAGTGCCTGAATCTGCAATGAGGAAGTTTATAATTTGGATTAGGTCTCCTGCACTGCAGACAAAAGTGCCAAGTTGTCTGCCAACAGGGAACTATTTAGCGCCTGAAGTGAATCCAATACCTTGGCCTAGTGTCGTCCCCTCCCTCCATATCCAGTCGAACAGATGGAGTTGGGAGTGAGCTTACCATGCCTCACCAATTCGAGGTGCAGCACATTCAGCACTGCCCCAGAGTCAACTAAAAGAATGGCAGAGGTTTTGTCCCTATTGGTCCTGATGTCTGCCTTCATCTGGAATCCTCCCCATCTGTCTGGCATCAGCCAAGCCGCAAAGTCACAGGGGAGACTCCTGGACCGAGGGCACCCCTATTCAAAAGTTTCCAAGCTAGGATCGTGCCCAGCAGGGGGGAGCCGTGTGTTACAGCGTCCACAGGCTGCACACCTCCCAGCTGAGAGTGTGTAATCAGGGCATCAAGGAGTTCCGAAGTTGGCCTTTGATCAAACTGGCTTATGAGTCCAAGTTTCTCAGCACCATCCACAGCTTTGCCTTCTCCCCTGAATAAGCACTCCTGGTAGGATCATATTCTCTGGACTGCTCCCAGGGAGCGTTGGTATCTGAGGTAGACTGGGGAGCCTGAGACTGGGGCACAGGGTACCCTGCTCTGTTGGGCGGACCTCGGGAGTCCCTGGCTCACCAAGAGTCCTGTCTAGCTTTGGAATCCTGGGATGAGATTCAAAGTTGCACTGTTTCTCCAATTGTTGCTGAAATCAGAGTGTGCATGCACAAGATCCTTCTCAGGTTTTTTTTCACTTTCTGTGTCTTTCTTCCCAGAGAAAGGGGTGGGCAGAACAGATACTTTCTGAGTGCTGGAGAGAAAGGGGCTATTTCTCAGGAGGGATGCTGTGCTGAACTCCTTTCCCCTGGATTTTTGTATTTGCCCTTTGTCTGCTGTCTAGAGGTTGAAAGACGGAGGGGAGTAAGGGTTGTAGAGAATCAAGTTTATTACAACTGAGCTCCTTTCAGTTTTGCTGTACAGTGGTACCTCTGAAACTTACAATGAGGTGGCCTTTTTGTTTTTAATTAGTTGTTGCATTGAATCTTGACCTTCCCAGTAGACTCAGGGAAAAGCAAAGTGCTGCAGCCTCTTGTAGCTTATATATTCTTCCCCATTCATAACTTCTGCTGTCTTGACCACACCCTGATGTTGCTTGGCCACATGTGTCTTGGTTTTCATCTGTGAAATGTTGGGGGGTATGTTATTATGGTCAAGCCAACTCCTGCAGAACCCTGGCTTGCTTGTTCAAGTGGCCAAGGGAAGCCGCTTTCCCCTAGCTCTCACAGGTAGACAGGCAAGGCAAATGAACTGCCAGTGTAGGTGTGCATGTGTGCATTTCCTTCATTCTCTGGCAAGGGATAGCATTTGAGCTTGTCCTTCTCAGAACAAATGGGGAGGGGTAAGTTATCCTCAAATTTTTATTACTTGCTTTGTAACTGTAAGGGGGAAGACCACTGTTACCCTGTTTACTGGGGGTCCCGTGAGGGACTCCTAAATGCGCTCACAATTAAACAAGTTGGGGAAATTAGTCAAGAGCACAAGCTAGCAATACGAGAAGCAGAGCAACGTAGCAGAATCTTTACCTGATGTCTACGGGGTCAGGCCAAGCCAAGAACCACACCAGGTTATAAGAATAATTGTGATCTTTATTAAAATACAGACAAACAGTGTATGCAACACAATCACACAGAGAACTAGAAAAAATAAAGGTTTGAGTGGGACAGAGGGAATTTTAAGAGGGACAATTGATTTGGGTGATACTACACCTGTCCTGAAGCCTGGGTAGATCACTGTGAAAGTTCGAAGGTGCATAATCTCAGTACGTGGGACTGAGGGGACAGATTGCCAAGCACAGCGGTGGTGAAGCGAGATGGAAATCGGGAGCGATCCAAAGAAGGTCTCAGAATCAGGGGTTTTGATAGGGAGAAATATGACCACAGGCTATTCCGTAGTTGGGGAAAACAATGAGTTTGGGACTGGAGACAAAGCCTCTGAAAGGTCAGAATTTAGCATGATTGAATTAAGTCCGAATTGACAAAGAGGTAGCCAGTATGCAAACGGTTGAGAGTTCAACTTGCCAAGTTGCCTGCTTGGGGCAGGGAGTTCTTTTGTGAGTTGCATGCATACATAATTGCACACTTGCCTTTGAGGTCTCCTGAAGCATCAGGACGGCTATTTCTGGCCAGCCTGTATTGTGTGGATTAGTATAGCAATTATCAGCAGTGCCTGTCTTGCGAACTTGTCCAGTGGCCTCACAGACACGTGGAGAGAGGTGGTGGAAGAGAGCCAAATTATTGATATTAAAATGATATCTAATGTTCCAAGCTTGGGTTAGAAATTGTGGTGACACCACCCCTTTTTATTTCTCATGGCAGTAGAATTTTCTGTCAAGAGGGAAAGCTAGGCAATTAGGAACTCCCAGCTCATACTCATGTACTCACTGTGCCCTCTCCACCCTTCTCTCCCACGTGGTTTTCCCTTCTCTCCCACTGGGGAAGAGAACCCCCTGTATGCCTGAGAAGCCAGAGCACCAGTGAGATACCTGCAAAGTTTAATGTAGGTCAAGAAATTTAACAGAGGAGCATGCAAAGAAAACTGTTATTCTAAACAAGATGAATTACATCAAGTTTGGACATCATGAAGATCTGCAGAAAAAGGGACAAGCAATGTGAATAGTAGCACAACCACGGGGTCATCATGAGATTATTCACATCCCTAACCACTCCCACTTTGAGACAACTAAAAGCAGTGAAAGTGTGTGAAAGATTAGAGGCCATATGTCATGAGAACAAATGGAATTTCCCTGAGAAGTAATGTTAATAACTTTGTCAATGTACCATGTAACAGTGCAGTAGAAGTAACATTCAGGACTGTGGCAACAATATATTTGTGCATCTATTCATCCACGGCCTTAAAATAGAATGCTGAAAGAGATAGCCATCTACTTGCAATGAGTCTCATGACTATAATGTAGCAATTAAGGGGTAAGACCTATTCCAGAGAAATAGACCAAACAGGAAAGGAGGAGGAGGAGCACTATATGTCAAGGACATTTACATCTGTGAAGAGATCCATGACTTAAATCCTGGAAAGCCAGGTTCAAAGAATCTGGGTAAAAGCTGAGGGGGAGAGAAACAAGAGTGATGCCATTGTGAGGTGTCTACTACAGACTTCCAAGCTAGACTGAGGACTTGGATGGTGCCTTCCAGGAACAGATGACCAAACATTCAGAAAGGAGACATATAGTAGTAATGGGAGATTTTGTTTCAACTATTCTGATATTTGTTGGAAGTCAAACTCTGCCAACAGGTCCAACAAATTTCTCACTTGCCTTGCAGACAGTTTCATTGTCCAGAAGGTGGAAGAGGCAACAAGGGGATCAAGCTATTCTGGATCTTATCCTAACCAACAATGATGACCTGGTTAATGGAGTGGAAGTGGTGGGATACTTAGGTGGAAATGACCATGTTTTTCCTGGAGTTTATTATGCAGTGGAAAGGGAAAGCCAAGTGTAGTCAGACACACAATCTAGACTTTAAGAAAGCTGATTTCAATAAACTTTGGGAAATACTGGGTATGATCAAGACTTCTAAAAGAGAAGGGAGTTCATGATGGATGGGAGTTTCTTAACAATGAGATATTGGAGGCACAATTTCAAACAATTCCAATGAGAAGGAAAAGTGGGAAGTGTCTAAAGAATATGGAATGGCTGTCTAAAGAACTTTCAATGGAGCTAAGAGGGACATTTAGAATAAATGGAAAAAAGGAAATCACCAAAGAGGAATTCATACAAATAGCTAGCAAGTGTAGGGAGAAGGTCAGAAAAGCTAAAGGGCAGAACGAGCTCAAACTTGCTAGAGAGTTTAAACACAACAAAAAGGGCTTTTGGATTATGTCCCTAGCAAAAGGAAGAACAAGGAAATGGTAGGGCCACTGTATGGAGAAAATGTCAAAATACTAATGGAACAGAGAAAAGGCAGAACTACTCAACAACTTCTTTTCCTCAGTCTTCTCCACACACACACACACAAAAAAAACAGTGCTCGACTTGGGGAAATTGAGCAGATGATGCAGTTGTGGAAATGCAACATGGTATAGGTAAAGAAGTAGTACAAGAATACCCAGCTATTCTAAATGAATTCTAGTCTCCAGGGCCAAATGAACTACATCTAAGGGTATTATAAGAACTGGCAGAAGTAATCTCAGAACCGTTGGAATTACTAGAGAACAAGTGAAGTTTCAGCAAGCTGGAGCAGGGCAAATATTGTCCCCATCTTCAGAAAGTGGAGTGCGGAAGAGGACCCAAACAATTACCACCCAGTCAGCCTGACATCAATACCAGAAAAGATTCTAGAGCAGATCATTAAAAAGAAACATTATAAGCACTTAGGAATGCCGTGATCACTAAAAGTGAACATGGATTTTTCAAAAGCAAGTCATGCTAAACTAATCTTCTCTCTCTCTCTCTCTCTATATATATATATATATACACACACACACACATTCAGAGAGAGAGAGAGAAATGAGTGAGAGAGAGAGAGTTACAAGTTTGGCAGATGAAAGGAATGCTATTGATATATTTTGAATTCACTAAGGTCCCCCATGATATTCTTGTGAACAAGCTAATAAAATCTGGGCTAGAGAATGCTACTGTTAGGTGGATTTGTAACTGGCTAACTGACTGAACCGAAAGGATGCTTGCTAGTGACTCCTCTTAATTCCACAGAGACGTGACTAGGGGGATGCCAGAGAGTTCTGTTCTGGACCCACTGCTATTCAACATTTTTATCAATGACTTAAATGAGGGAATAGAGGGCATTCTTATCAAATTTGCAAATGATGCCAAATTGGGAGAGGTAGCTAATACCATAGAAGACAGGATCAGAATTCAAAATGACCTCAACAGGTTAGAGATCTAAGCCTGAACTAACAAAATGAATTTCAGTAGGGAGAAGGTAAGGTATTATACCTCAGCAGAAAAAAAAAAGTGAAATGCACAGATATAAGATGGCTGACACCTGACTTGACCATAGAACATGTGAAAGGGATCTGGGAATCTTAGTAGACCACAAACTGAACATAAGTCAGCTGTGTGATGCAGCAGCTAAAATAAAACCAATGCAATCCTAGACTGCATCAATAGGAGTATAGCATCCAGGTCAAGGGAAGTAATAGTACCACTTTATTTTGCTTTGGTCAGATTCCATCTGGACTACTCTGCCGTTATGGGCACCACAAATCAAAAAAGAATTTAACAAGCTGGAACATGTCCAGAAGAGGGTGACCAGAATAGCAAAAGGCCTAGAAACCATGCCCTATGAGGAGTGGCTTAGGGAGCTGGGTATGTTTAGCCTGGAGAAGAGAAAGTTAAGAGATGATATGATAGCTATGTTTGAAGGGATGTCATATGGAAGATAGAGCAAGCTTGTTTGTTGCTGCTCTAGAGACTAAGACACAGAGTAATGGTATCAAACTCCAGGGAAAAAGATTCCACCTAGACATTAGGAAGAACCTCCTGATGGTAAGAGTGGTAAGAGTGGAACACACTATCTCAGAGTGTGCTGCAATCTCTATTGGAAGTTTTTAAAAAGAGGCTAGATGGCCATTTGCTGGGAATATTTTGATTGGGTATTCTTGCATGGCAGTGAGTTGGACTTGATGATCCCTAAGGTCTCTTCCAGTTCTATGATTCTAATTAGTAGATACTCTACCAGGTGTTTAATGCTGATTTCAAGTTACATTTGATTGATGGGGCAAAGAAACCTGAACCTTGATGTGACAGAGTATGGGAAAGTGGTGTCCTCGATGACAGAAAAGCCACCCAGTGACAGGTTGTTAGGCAACTAGCAATGGTCACGCAAGATCAAAGCCAGCCCCTTTTACTGGAAAGGGAGGGTGTGTTACCACCGTGAACTGGCCTGGCCTTTGGTAAACCTTAGATATCACTTTGATATCACAATTCGGCCTTGTTCTGCCACCCTCAGCCACATGTTTGTAAGGCTTCCGAACAAGCACTGAGCTAGGCATGGCTATTAAACGCTGACTCATACTTGTTTACACCAAGGCAAGCCAGAAACTGCCAGATTTGCTTTAGGAGATCTCCCAAAACAAACACCTTCATTACAGATGTGCGTCAAAACAAAGAGACCCTTGCCCCAGGCAGGTACCCTGGCGAGCTGAGTGCTCAGCTGCCAAGCTAGCTGCATCTGCATACTGGCTATCCTATTGTCAATTTGGACCTTAACTTAATCATGTAAATTCTGACCTTTTGGAGACATTGTCTCAAGCCAAAACCTCATTGTTTTCCCCCAAGAGCCCATGGTCATACCTTCCCTAAATAAAACCCCCCAGTTCCAAGAGCTTCCTCGGACCGCTCCGGAGTGCTATCCAGCCTTGCCATCGCTTTGTTCTGCGAACAACCCTCAGCCGCCACACCAAGCTTCTTCTCTCCAATCGGACCTCTTCAGGACTACAAGAAAGGTGGCGTATCACCCATTTTCCCCAAAACTCTCATTCCCTATTTCTAGTTAGCTGTGTGGTTGTGTTTTCTTAATATTTGTCTGCTTGTTAATAAATATCATTGTTGCTATTTCAACTGTCTGACTGCTCACTGACCTGAACCTGTATACATAGGGTAAAAGATTCCCACTAAGTTACCCTGCCTCTCGTCTAGCTTAAGAGAGGGCTCCAGCTAATTTCCTCATCTTTTGCTTGGTTTGGTTTGGTTATTTGGGTGCCCCTCCCGGGACCCCCAATTCACAGGGTAACAGGTGGAGGCCCTAACGTGAATGTGCGTATGTGTGTGTGTATGTAAAGGTGGAACTGGGGCTCATGCCTTGGGTGCCAATGTCGGTGGGGGGCACAAAAAGGAAGAACCCCTCTGCTTGGCCCCTTCTGCCACTGCTTGCCCCTTCCTGCCATCACTTGTCCCTCCCCCACCCGCTGCTCACCCCTTCACGCTTGCCCTTCCCCTGCCACCACTCACCCTCCCCCACATGCTTGTCCTTCCCCCTACTACCATTCACCCCTCCCCCTGCATGCTCACCCCTCCCCCTGCCACCTCTTCCCTCTCACTTCCCTCCCTGCTCGCCTCTCGTCCAAGTGCTTTCCCCTCCCCCCACCTGCCCCTCCCCATGCATTCACCCCTTCCCCACCCGCCGTTCTCCCCTACTTCTGCCACTCACCCTGTCCCACACACTCACCTCTCCCCCACCCACCCTGACTCACCTAGCCCCCTTGTCCTGGGCACTGTTGCGCCTCCGTCATCGCTCCGTGTGTGTGTGTGTGTGTGTACACTGGAGGGCAGAAATAGAGAGTTCCAGAAGAGGCCCAGAGAGCCAGTTATTCCGTAAAAGAATTGTCCAGTCAAAGGGGGAAGGAAAAGGGGGGTTCTCAGAGAAAGCTTAGAGGCAGAAGAGAAACCCTACTGTTAAATCTGGCCAGAGAGAGTGACCTAGATTTGGGAACATAGCCTTTGGCAAAGAGGGAAATCAGAGGGCTCTGTGTGTGTGTGTGTGTGTGAGAGAGAGAGAGAGAGAGAGAGAGAGGGATGAGCCTTTATGCTGGTATAAAGAGAAAAAACTGTTTAAAAGTACTCCAAAGATCTGTTTGCACTTGAACAGATTTAGAAAATCAATACTTTATTCTGTTTGTTTTAATAAAGATTATATTTTCTGATAAAGTTGGTCTCAACTGAACAATTCTCAGTAGTTATTGTTGAAATATGGAGAAGATCTAGAACTTTGGTCATTATAGGGTTAATGATGTGTTGCTAAGAGAACACATACAGCCTTCAACTGTATGTGTTATCTAAATCAGCTGCAGGGCATTTATAAGGCTAGTGTTTTACTGTGAACTTGGCTGCTTTCTCTTCTGCACTGTATTTTGTTTTGACTCTGTTTCAGTGTGGTCCTTTTTTACTGTTTGGTATGTTTGCTGTTTTGTATTATTTTACTTGCCTTATTGCTCTTGTTCATTCCAATACTTTGATATAGATATCAAAGTATTGCTTTGATATAGATATATTGTTTGTTATCTGTTTTTCAACAGTTATAACATTTAGTACCAGGCTACCGTAAGCCATTAAAGAAAGTTTAATTAATAACTGAAAGGCTTTGCCCAGTTTACACAGGGGTGGTGTTTGGGGAAAAAGCCAGAGTTGTGTGTAGAGTGGCAAGGCGCCTTGACAAGCTAGGGGGAAGGCTGCCATCCCCGTCTGAGTGAAGTAAAGGCAAGGCCAGGTTTTGCCTGTCTGTCTGTGGTTTCCACACCTGAATTTTGAAATTTTAAATTGAATTACCATACCAGTTTTTTTAAGCTTTGATTGAATGTAGAATTTATTTTGTGACATTGTGGTTGGCCAAAATAAAACTGCAACTATAGCTCATTTGTGGGGAGAATTTTTGTTATGGACTACATGGCTTCCATGCATGTTCCATTTCTTCTGTTCAGTCGTCATGTCCTTTAAAGCTACTGCACATGTGTGCAAAACAAGCGCATATTGAAAGCATTTATTGTTTCTATGTATCATCTATCAAATGCAGGTAGTTTTTGTCTTCTTAAAAGAGGTCTCCTGAAGTATAAAAGTATTTATTCCATGTTGTGGCTCAAAAGTTTTGAAAAATTGCATCTGTGATACTATGGGACTATGTGGATGTCTCAATATTCCAACGCTGAAACAGAATCCATGCACAGAAAACAAGCATGTCAAGGGGAGAGTTGTGCCTAAATCCTTGTACTTATTATGTTAGTATTCTATGTGTTGAGATCTTCTTTTTCAATGCAAGTGGAATTGTTCAGTTGTGCAATTCCTATCTGAAGTAGTACAATCCAGGTACAGTTTACCATATGGGGTCATATGGCTGGCTCACTTCTAGAATAGAAGGGATTGGTATGACTGGGGACAAAAGGTTGTGGGGGTCAAAATATTTGTGTCTGACAGTAAGCAGACAGTAGAAATGCGGTAACTGGAATCATGGGGACTCTTGCTTAAGAGTAGACCCCTCTGCATTGACTGGGACTTTCTTCTGGAAAAAAAAAACTGCACAGGATTGAGTTACTGTTCTTTTAGCATTCATCTGGAAGCTCACTGAGACATGTCCTTACTCCCACATAGGTATAGACAAATTTAAGGGCCTGTATCTTCACAGCCGGTACTACAAAAACCCAGAGATATTCAGGGATAAAAGAGTGCTTGTGATCGGCATGGGGAATTCAGGAGTTGATATTGCAGTGGCAGCCACCCAGACAGCAAAAAAGGTAATGTTTCTCATTTTAAAAATATGGTATGTATTCACTAATGGTATGTTAGTGGTTACAGTCATTAATGTGACACTCCTCTGAGCAACCATGAGGAAAACATACTGTCATGCTGTTGCTGCTTTAATGAAAATGCTTTCATGATGGTCTGGAGAACTTTTGAGTGCTATAATTTTTTTAAAAAGTTGTCAGGGGGAATGAACTAACTCTGCTCTGAGTTGTAATTAATTCTCCAGGGAGCTATTGAATACAACTCAAACTTCTGGAGAATGAGGGAAACTTCACAAGTATGGAGCTGGCATTGCTAGAATGCAAGAGCTGTCACAAGGGCAGCCCTTCAGATAGCTTCTCTTTTCACAGTTTCTATTTTAAAGGGACACACAGAGAAAGGTAGCAGTACTACAATGTGGCCCAAGAAGCTGCAGCATTAATTCAGTCACATTCTCCCAGAACAGGCTTTTAAATATGTGCCATGAGGGGCATCCCTTCAAACAACTGAAATTGTTTTGTATCATGGGAAGGAGGAATGGGTGATCAGTTTATATTTTTATACAGCCTTCTACAGTTCCCCTATCAAACCATTACATGAACCAGAATGTAGCTATACACTAATATTTGCATTATGATGAATTTTACAATGCAGTTTGCAAGTTTAAAGATGTGAACAAAAACAATTATAATAGGGGGAAAGTTGAAAATGCTTAAGTTGAAATGTTTGCAAATGAAATGTACTTATAAAAATGGCTTTATGACTTCTGGCCAAGATGTCAGTGCAACTGGTAGCTCAGGGCTACCTACTGTGAACCTGTAGTGAAAACATCCCCTGGGGACCCTTGTGGTCCCCCCAAAATTCCCCCCTTGGCAGGTAGGGGGTGCAGGGCAGCTCACACGCCCAGAATCATCCTGGCTGCAGTAGCGAAGAGGTGGAGGTACCGGACGGAAAGGAGCGATGACGGAGCTGATGCCATGGATTCGCAGCCAGTTTTTTTAAACTGACAAGCGCCGGTGAAAACCCTTTTTTAAAAAATGAAGAAGGACTTGACTATGTAATCCAGTTGAATAAAAAAGCAGAGGAGAAGAGAAGAAAGATTTTAGTGGTATTAAAACTGACCTGGTACGATCTGGGATGGCAGAGTTTGGAGAGGTGAGGAGAGGTGAGGACGGGAGATTTTGGGAGGCAGCAATGGTGAATGAGGCTTGGATTTGCTGAGAGAAGATTCTCTCCCCCCTGAGAGCGACGGACTGAGTGACAGATCGAGTTTTCCCCCTCGTGTATGTGTGAGCAGCAAATTTTTTGTTGAAACTTGTGTAGAAACTTGGTGTGAAACTGTATATTTGGATGAAATCTGCTTTTGCTGAACTTTGGCTTAAGGGTGATTGTTTTAATATTTTCTATGGATGATGGTGGAAGGGGGAAGCAGGAGGAGCCGAAAAGAAAGAGAGTCAAGGAGTAAAAGGGAAGGGAAATATGGCGATGGCAGTGTCTTTTTGGAGAGAATAGGAAAGTCTCCCTTTGTTTTGGTTTAGTAAGAACGACGTCCATGAAGTGATGAAGTGATTTGTTGACTTCTATTTCACTTCTAAACCTTTTATGGAACTGTTGTGGATTAGCCTTATCAAGAAAGGTAAAGAGAGAAGTTTATGAATTGTGTGCTTGTGAGTTCAAACTGTGGATTATAAGTGATTGAACTTTTCCGCCATATATATATATAATGAATATATATATTGAATGAATTTTGAACTGAATGAGAATAAATATATGAAAAGAACAAACTAGGTGTTTGACATTAGAATTATGGAATATTGATGGATTGATGGATTGATTATGTGGATGATTCGTTTCTGGTTTTTATATATGGATTAGCCTTGGGAAGAGAGGTGAAGACAACAAAAGAGAAGGTATGTACTTTGATGTAAGGTGATTTGAGACTGAAGACTGGGATTGAGCATAGCATGAAAATAGAAGAATAATTGATTACATCTGATATGAACTGATATAATGTAAATGGATACAAATTGTTATTAATAATTTTTAACAGTTAATGAAATAAATTCTCTTTATCTTTTTTACTATTTTACTTATTAATGGATGGATGATAAATCAAGTAGAATGATAAAAATCTGATTTGTATAATAGATATAAGCTTTTTTAAAACATAGCAAGTATTGTTGTTTAAAAACTGTAATAACCAGTATAATAATCAATATTTTTTTAAAGAATAAGATGATAGAATATCAGATTGATTTAAAGATTTGATTTCTTAGTTTGGGGGATTATAGCTTAAAAGAAAGTAGTGAGCCAAGGTATGGCTACAGGTCAAAAGAAGACAACACAGACACAAATTCAGCCACAAGTTTTGGAAAGAAGAGGATCTATAGGCTCTAAAACAATGGAGGTAAATAGGTTATTAGAAGAATTCCAAAAAATGAGAACTGATATGATAGAAGAATTAAAAGCAACAAGGACAGAAATAAGAATGAGAACAGAAATGAAACAAGATTTGAAGAAGGAAGTAGAAACTTTGAATCAGAGCTTGCAGAAATTAACCACAGATTTATCAACAATGGACCAAAAAGTGGAAGATATTCGGGAAAAAAGCCAAAAACTGAAGGACCAAGTGGAACAGATAAAGAAAGAGCAGTAAAGAGATAAAGAAACTATAATGAGACTGGAAATCCACCAACGAAGCAGATGCTTGAAGATAAGGGGTCTCACTGAACAAAAAGAAGAAAACTCACACCAAAGAGTAACAGATATTTTGGCACCATATATAGGCCAAAAAAGAGCACGATTTGAACATGAACTAGATAAGATTCAGAATTGAATTTGCAATGGCAAAACAGAGGGATTTACCTCAAGACATTGTGGTTTATTTTACCAGGGAAAAGATCTGTGATTTAATTATTGAACAAAATTACAAAGAAAAATTAAAAGTGGATGAGAATGAAATCAAAATTTTTAAGGACATACCGCCTAGTGTGATGAGGAGCAGAAGAGAGTATGCATTCTTGGTAAGGATTCTCCAATCAAAGGAAATAAGATACAGATGAGAGATACCAGAAGAGCTTTCCCTTTTCTTTGAAGGCAGATGAAGGAGGATAACCTCTGTGCAGCAAGCAATGGAATTCCAAGAGAAATATCTGAAAACTGGATCTAAAACAGCAAAGGCTGAAGACAAGAAATCAGAAAAAACAGGGGATTTAACACAGATGAGAGGGGCAGCAGCAGACAAAGCTAGTCCAATGTCTGAAGAAGAGGTGGAATTGGTAGAACCAGAAAAGAAAAAGAAAAAAGGGGAAGTAAAGAAGAATAGTAAATATGAAGATAATTTCATGGAATGTATGAGGAATAAATTCACAATAAAAGAGAAGACAGATTTTTCATTATTTAGAAAGATTAAGACCTCAAATTACTGTACTATTAGAGACTCATATAAAAAAACCCAAGAAAAATATTTATATAATTCTAAATTAGGTCAATGTTTTGCCTCTTCATATGTAAAGAAGAAAAGAGGGGTTGCAATTTATATTGAAAAAGTTATTCAAGCAAAAAAAATTTTTGAAGATGAAGAAGGGAGAATACTTGACATTGAAATCTCAAAAAATGATAAAAAAAAATCTTATTGGTTGGTGTCTACGCCCCAAATGAAAATAAAAATGAATTTTATAAGAAATTGCAAGGAAAAATATCAGCATATGAGTATGAAGATTGGATTTTAGCAGGTGATTGGAATGGACTTCTGGATATTAAAATGGATAAAGCAACCTCTCAGAATAAAGATGATAAAGCAATGAGAGGGAGATTGCCAAAAGATATTTTTGAGATGTGTGAAGAATTATCTGTTGTAGAAGCATGGAGAACTATTTACCCAAATGTCAAAGATTTTACTTTCTTCTCTGAAATTGATCAGTCTTGGTCTCAAATAGATATGATTTTTATTTCTAAGCATTTGTTATCAGAGATAAGGAAAACAGAAATACTGTCTAAGGTCATATCTGATCATCATCCGGTAATGCTGCAAACCTAAGAGAAGATGAAACAATTTCAATGGCGATTGAATGATAGTTTATTGAATGATGAAGAGATAGTAGAACAAGCAAAAGAAGTGTTAAAAAACTATTTTAAAGAAAATATAAAAGAAGATATGAAAATGAAAACAGTTTGGGGTGCATCAAAAGCAATAATGAGAGGGTTTTTTATACAGCAAAGACAAATTCAGAATAAAAAAGGTGGGAGAAATATCAAGCGTTACTGATCAAACTTCAAGAGAAAGAAAAAGAACTTAAAAATCCATCGCAAAAATCATTACAGCAGAAGATTAAAAAAATACAGAAGGAGATGGCAATAATAACAACTGAAGATATAGAGAAAAAGATGAAACAAATGAAATTAACTCAATTTAAACACACTAATAAAATTGGGAGATGGCTAGCATATAAACTTGAGAAGAAGAAAGAGAGGAATACAATTGTTGAGTTGAAATATGGAAAGAAGTTGATTACTCAGCATGAAAAGATAAAACAGAAATTTGAAGAATACTTTGGAA
Organism: Iguana delicatissima; assembly: GCA_948472985.1. Taxonomy (NCBI): domain Eukaryota; kingdom Metazoa; phylum Chordata; class Lepidosauria; order Squamata; family Iguanidae; genus Iguana; species Iguana delicatissima. The sequence goes on along the minus strand of CAOKZL010002321.1, from coordinate 70,377 downwards.
AACTGTTTTATGAAACAAAATCCCCTCATCAACATGAGAAAAACTTGTCTGAATTTCTTCAAAAAGTAAAGATCTCCAAAATATTGTCAGAAGCACAAAAACAGTTGAACAAACCAATAACAATTGCTGAAATTGAAGAGACCATAAAGGATTTGAAAGTGGATAAGGCACCAGGACCAGATGGCTTCACCATATTATACTATAAGAGATTCATAAAAGAATTGATTCAACCAATTCAAGCAACCTTGAAAGAAATAGAGAAATATGGTAAACTGAAATCCTGGGGAGAATCTAATATAGTATTGATACCCAAAGAGGGTAAAGATAAAAACGAAGTCAAGAATTATAGACCAATCTCCTTGTTGAATGTAGATTACAAAATTTTTGCAGCAGTGTTGGCAAAACAGTTGAGACTGATATTACAGGATAAGATCCAAGAAGGTCAAACAGGTTTTCTCTCAGGTAGATACATGAGAAGTAATATAAGGACAATCTTAAATGTAATTGAATATTATGACAAAAACCCAGGAAGAAAGCAGCACTTATCTTTTTGGATGCAGAAAAGGCATTTGATAATGTTTTCTGGGCTTTTATACATTGAGTATTAAGAGAATATAACATAGGAGAAGATTTTTGTAAATGGATTGAGATGATTTATCAAGAATAATCTGCGAGACTAATAATTAATGGAGACATTTCAACAAGCTCTGTAATAAACAAAGGGGTACAGCAAGGGTCCCGTTATCACCATTATTGTTTATAGCTCTTTTGGAAGTATCGTTGAATATAATAAATGAGGATTCACAGATAAGAGGCCTGAAAATAAGAAAAAAGGAACTGAAACTAAAAGCTTTTGCAGATGACGTAATTATATTTCTGGAGGATCCACAAGAATCAATTCAGGCATCGATGAAAACTTTGCAAAGATATGAACAAGTAGCAGGATATAAGATAAATAAGGAAAAGACTATGATGATGACTTTAAATTTGACCAAAAAAGAGCAAGCTGAGCTAGAGAGTAGATCTGGATGTCAATTAACTAAGAAAACAAGATATTCAGGAATTACATTATGAAAAGAAATCAAGAATTATTCGACAACAATTATTTGAAGATATGGAAAGAAATTAAAAATGATGTGGAAAAATGGAAAAACTTAAATTTATCTCTCCTGGGAAGAATAAATGCTTTTAAAATGTCCTTATTACCTAAACTTATGTTCCTCTTTCAGAATTTACCAATAATAGGAAGAGAGAAAGTATTTAAAGAATGGGAAAAAGATCTCCAAAAATTTATCTGGCAAGGGAAAAAGCCAAGGATAAGATTTAAAATGCTTCAGGATGCAAAAGAAAGAGGAGGATTTGATCCTCCATCATTGAAAATCTACTATTATGCATGCTGTCTAGATTGGATTAAAGATTGGATTCAACTAAAGACAACAACTATGGAAGATTGGAAGCAATAAATAACAGATTTGGATGGCATGGATATTTATATTATGATAGATTAGTGGTGAATAAACAGTTTAACAATCATTGCATCTGGAAGACATTGTTAAAGGTTTGACTACAAAAAAAGCAGAAATATTATACAAAACTTCCAACATGGACCTCACCACAAGAAGCGTACAATATTGCTCCAGCTGCAAGGTTGATATATGCGCAATATTGGAAAGAAAAGAAAGATATCGACTTAGGAGACTGGAATTTAAAAGTTCTGGATATGGTAGAGACAGAAAAGCTTGCATTTTCACTGAAAAACAAACCTATCCAGAACTTTGAAAGGGAATGGAGAGGAGTTTTGGATTGGATAAAAACATGAATGTACATGAAACCAAAGAAAGAAATAATGTAACTGTTTTTCACTTCTGTAAATGGAAACGGAAATGTAATTGTCATTCTTTTGGGTAAATGGAAACAAAGAAGATTCAACTGGATATATAAATATGGAAATAGGGGGAGGGTGTGATATATCTCTCAGCAGGTTATATCCACTCTGTTTTTTATGCAATTAAATCTTTAATAAAAACATTTTTTAAAAAATAAAAAAATAATAAAAATGGCCTTATTAGTAAAAAGTACAAGGAAAAACATGTCAAATGTTATATGAACTTTTAAAGATCACAGACTGATATGGAAATGGGACAAATTCAGCATTGAAAAAATTATTTGGAAAAATAAATCAGTGGAATAAAACTAGAGACCAACTCTGTGGGCAGCTTCCAGTCTTTCAAGTTCTGGGACAGCCACCAAATGAACAGATGTCTGAGATGAGAGAAAGATTTACTCCACTCCAATCTCATCTTTCCAATTAACTTACTACTTCCATATTCCCATGCGTATTTTTTAAGATGGGGCTTAATAGCAATGTATGTGTAAGTATGCATTAGCCTTGCTGCATTGCATTTTCTTTAAATCTTGGCATCAGATTTGATTATTAAGGAAAATACCCTGATTTGCATCCTAACTATGCAAATTAGGCACATCAGTTGCTGTATTCTTTCTCCCACTACATTCCAAACACATACCATTTTTGCAGTTATAGCTGATCTGAGAAAACCAATTAGAACAATTGTTTAATGTTTAAAGGGCTGGACTTGGTTCAAGGAGACCCAAGTTTAAATCTCTGCTTAGTTATAGAATTTACCATGTGACTATGGGACTCCACTATTTCTCAACAAATCTACTTTACAGGATTGCTATGGGGATTAAAAGGGAGAGAGAAACTGTGAAACGTACACGTGTGTATTCCTAGTGCAGTACAAATAAAAGAACACCAACAATAATATTAACGTTTTGCCATGCAGAGACACTTCCAGTGGTGTTCTCATCAGATCATTAATTATTTTCCCATCAGTTTTTCTATAGCTATAGATCCATGAAAATAGGAGGCCCTTGAGAGTGACTGCCATCTGATACACAGCGTCCTGTCCTCCTGTTTATCAAGCACATCCCAGAAGTCCTGGTACTTGGTTGGTAAATAGATGGGATTTTCACCTGGTTCTGGCTCTTGATTGGCCTGGGCTAATTCAGGACAAACAGTGGTCTTGGTAGTAGTCTGAGGAAGAAAAAAAAAAATTCTTCCCTCTGGGACCATGAGTAGTCAGCCAAGGTGTTATCACCGTGAACTGGCCTGGCTTCGGAAGATATTAGATATCATTTTGATATCACAATTCGGCCCCATTTTGCCACCCTCGGCCAAGTGTTTGTGAGGCCCCCGAACAAGCACAGAATTAGGCATGCCATTAATTTCTGAACATTCCTTTCTCCACCCGGGCAAGCCAAACTCAGCCAGAGTTTAGGAGACTTCCCTAGACAAAACACCTCATTAAAGATGCAGGCTAATACAAAGAGCCCCCTGCCTCGAGCAGATAACTTGACAAGCTAGATGCTTAACTGTCAAGCACGCTGCATCTGCATACTGGCCATTCCATTGTCGATTCGGACTTAATTCAATCATGCTAAATTCTGACCTTTCGGAGACATTGTCTCACGCCCAAACCTCATTGTTCTCTCCCAAGTACAGACTAGCCCATGGTCATATTTTCCCTATAAAAACCCCTGGTTCTGAGAGCTTCCTCGGATCGCTCTGAACTTCCATCCCGCCTTGCTGCCGCTTTGTCTGCCGAGCTTTCCCCTCAGTCTCAGTCCAAGACTGCGCAATTACGGACGTCCGCTGTGATCCACCCCGGGCTTCGGACAGGTATAGTATCACCCAATTCAACAAGCCCTCAAGCTCCTCTATACCGCTAACACCTTTATTTTCTACAGTTACTTGTGTGAATGTGGTGCATACACTGTTTGCCTGTGTTTAATAAAATCACAGTTAATTTCATATTTTGGTGTGCTTCTTGACTGAGCCTAACCCCGTAGACATTGGATTGCAAGATCCTGCAAAGTTACCCTGCCTCTTGCTAGCTTAAGTGAGTGCTCCAGCTAATTTTCCCCAAAATTGTGTGTTGTTGTTTGGTTATTTAGGCATCCCTCCCGGGACCCCCAGTAAACAGGGTAACAAAGTCATAGCCAGAATTAGTGAGAAGTGGGGTATAGCAGCCAGGTAAAACCAGAGATGCCCTGTGTGACCTTAGATCTTCATTTTCAAGAGCACAGATTCATGGGTAATTGGGTAATCCTGAGTGGAGCAGGTACAAATAAGTGGTTTCTATTGGACATGGTACCTCCAACGGGTGTGTAGAGAGATGACGGCACTGGGCAAACTCAACATCCATAAAGTTGTTGAAAGTGACAGAGTTAATCATGGTCCCCACTTGAACTGGTTGGCTGCCGTTACCCCACATGGTTGCTGCCACAAGTGGAAGCTCCCAAGGGTGCCCTTTGGGGTCTTGAGCTTGGCACACCCTTGGACACCCCAGGCCAAAGAGCCCCACTAGGCCTGAGTAGAGTGGTTTCTTGATGGCAGGCTTCAAGTCCCCTTAGCAGGGCAAGTCTTGGCAAAATGGCCAGCAGTACCACAGTACAAAAAAAAAAGCTTATCCATTGACATTGCTCCTTTTCTACAGGAGTCAGTTGAGGTTGATCTCCCTCCAACTGCATAGCTTCCTCAGCATAAGTAACAGGTGGCGGTGCAGAATGCAAGGCCCTGGGTGTAGAGGGTACTGTAGCTGAAGAGCCTGAGGGCTGGCTGGCCTGGCAGTGGTTTTCTAGTTGCCCATCAGTTGTAGACCAGAGCTTGCAGGTTTGCTGTGGGTTCAGGCCAGGACAGCTCATCCAGTATTTCATAAGCCAGCCCTTCCCAGAACTGGTTCATCAGGATGAAGTCATTCCACGTCTGGTCCTGGGATAGCAATCAGGACACACTGGCACACTTTGCCATCACCTTTTGCCTTTGGAGAGACACCAGATTTGTCAGTTAGCCATCTCTGCTTTCTGGGGATCTTCCCAAACTGCCCACACTCCTCCCCAAAACACAGGGTCTATCCTGTAACAGGTAAAGTGTGGCCCATTTTGATGCAGGTCTGGTCAGTAAACTTATCCTAAAGGCTGCCTTCATATGATTATTTGGGAAGTCCTCAGGCCAGAGCTGCATATAGAACTGGCAGTAAGCCAAGAAAGCAGGAAACCAATCAGCAGTTGCATCAGCATCAAACTGAGCCATCTGGTCCCGAAGGGCTTGGTTCTGCTGCAGCATACCCTCCATCCTGACAAAAGGGGGCTGCAGACAATCTATCCTGTTTTAAAGTGGGCAAGTAACAAAGAATATACACCCACAGAGGAAAGGCAGGCCAGTCCCATGGTGATACCAGTGTCCAGAGAAATAGAAACTTAGTGCAAATAGGCCAGTGTCAAATGAAGTAAACAGTCCTGAGCTGAGTCCAAAAACAAGAAAGGAGTTGCCAGAGAGATTACTCCATAGTCAGGACAAAGGTCAGAGTTGCAGGAAGCCAAGGAAATCAACACTGTAAGAGGTGTTGGATCTGTTGTCTGCAGCACCAGAATGCACTTGGCTGAACTAATTTATAATAGCCTCATTAACCAGCATGGTTTCCTTAAGCATTTCTCATGTCGCTGTTCCTGGCATTTCAGCTGTCAATGTATGACAAGATGCATACTAGGTCTCATCCTTCTAGCATTCCTTCTCTTTCATCCAAGGAGGCTTCCTCCTTGTAAGACATGAAATGCAACACAAGATGCAGAGAAAAGTAAGGACAAACAGTAGTAATTGAATGGGAAAAGCACAGTCTAATTTCCTTCAGAAATATAACTTTAATATTTTATTACAGTGGCCCTTCCACTTTCATGAGGGTTTGGGGCACAGAACCCTCACAAAAGTGGAAAAACCAAAAATAACTCCCCCCCCATGCTCAACCTCCCCTTCCCTTCCAGGATCCTCCCAATTTCCTTGCCTTTTACCTCGACATGTATTCTCCACACCAGGGCCAAAGGCAAGGAAATGGGAGAGGGGAGCACTGGAGGCAGAGAAGGAAGGCATGCATGTGCCTCCGCCATTCTCTTGCCTTGGCATGCTTGAGGCTGAATGCAAGGGAATGGGAAGGGGAGCACCAGAGGAGGAGAAGGAAAGCACACATGTGCCTCCCCACATTCCCTTGCCTTTTGCCTCAGTTTGCATGGGGCCAAAAGCCAGGGAATGGAAGCGGGAGTACCAGAAGCAGAGAAGAAGAGCATGCATACGCTTCCCTCATTTCCTTGCCTTTGCTTCAGTGCATGTGGGGCCAAAAGCCAGGGAATGGGAGCAGGAGCAGCAGAAGTGGAGAAGGAAAGCAAACACATGCTCCCCCCCTTCCCTTGCCTTTTGCCTCAGTGTGCAATCTCCATGCCAGGGTCTAAGGCAAGAGAATGCAGGGAACACTAGAGGTGAAAAAGTAAGGTGTACACGTGCCTCCCCTCATTCCCTTGCCTTTTGCCTCAGCACACGCGGGGCAAAAGGCAAGAGAATGGGAGGGGGAGCACCAAAGAGGGAGAAGGAAGGCGCATGCATGCCTTCCCCCATTCCCTTGCCTTTTGCCTTGGTGTATATGGGGCCAAAGGCAAAAGGATGGAGGGAAGCACCAGAGGCAGAGAAGGAAGGTGTGCACCTCGCAAATAATTAAATCAAAGTTGTGTTGACTTTGCTCTAAAACACAAATACAGCTACCTGCTTGGAAATTTTAAAAGGTATGTCTTGGCATATGAAAAAAGTCATGTAGCTGCTATTTTGTTTCCCTGATGGAGTTTATATTGCAAGGGTAAATGGTAGTCCTCTTTTTAAGCATTTAACTTCATAGGACATTTGTGTGCATGCGTGCCTTCAAGTCACCTGTTGACTTACGATGACCCCATACCTTTTTTCAAAGGGTTATCTTAGGCAAAGAATACTCAGAGATGGTTTTTGCAGTTACATCTTCTGAAATATAGCACACAGCACCTGTATTTATTGGCTGTTTCCCATCCAAGCACCAACCAGGACTAACCCTGCTTAGCTTCCAAGTTCAGATGGGATCTGGTACCTTTAGAGTATTTAGGCCACCCTGGCAGGACATACATGTGAACAAACAGTTCAAATGCCCACACAATTCTCCAAATACAGTAGACTTTCCACATTTGTGAGGCAGAGGGACCAAGGACCCTTGCAAATGTCAAAAAATTGCGAATAATTCCTCTGGCGGGTGCCTTCCCTCCAAGCTCCTGCCAACTGCCAGTGTGTGCTGGCGGCAGCCCAGGCCATGCAGGGAACCTGCTGTTGCCCACCCTGCATATCCCTGCAGGCCACCTCATGAATGCCCACACTGGCCCAGGACATGCAGGCAATGAGCCTGCACGTCCCTGCTGGCTGTTGCCAGCATGACCACACCAGTAGCAGCCCAGGGCATGCAGGTAACAGGTGATCACCCAGTTTACATGTTGCTGTAGGCTGCTTCTGGAGTGCCCGTGCTGGTGGTGGCCCAGGACATGTAGGCAAGAGGCAATCACCCATCCTGCACATCCCTGCAGGCCAGTGCCAACACGAGCACTCAGGAGGAGGCCCTCAGGAATGTGCAGGATGGGCAATGGCCAGTTCCTTGCATGTCCCTGCAGGCTGCCTTCAGAGCGTCCACACTGGCAGCAGCCCAAGGTATGCAGGCAACGGTCGATGGCCCCCCCTGCACGTCCCTACTAGCTGCTGCCAGTGTGCCCTGGAAGACAACTGGGGAGGGAGTGCAGGGAAGGGTCCCTGCCCCTGGGCAAAAGGCTGGGGAATGGGAGGGAGAGAATGGTGCACAAGCAAGCCCACACTGTGAATAATCAAATCTGCAAAAGTGAAACCTGCGAATGTGGAGGGCCTACTGTACAAATAAATGTGAAATTAGCCCATAAAAAATACTTTGTCTTTTCTTTATAATTCATATGGCTCCATTTTCCCCAAATTTGAAGATTCACATCAAGCATATACTGTAATAAGCTTCTGTCTACTGTCTTGCCTTTTCCCATCTCATTCTTTCCTCAAAGTGGTATCATGAGGTGACCACTTCAGGAATCAGAGCACTGGAGGAATTACACTTTTCCTCTCTTCCCAGAGGACCTCTGCTTCTGGTGCCTTGCCCCCATCACTGTGCTTGTAACTTTCCCCTGTCCCATTCTCCTGCCTCCCTGGACTTGTCTTGTGTTTCTGCCATGCTCTCCTCTGTTGTTCCTTCCACTCTGATGCTGCATCTCATAGAACAGAATCATAGAAATGTAGAGTTGGAAGAGACCACAAGGGCCATCCAGTCCAACCCCCTGCCATGCAGGAAAACCCTCAAAGCACTCCCGACAAGTGGCCATCCAGCCTCCGCTTAAAAACCTCCAACGTAGGAGACTCCACCACACTCCGTGGCAGCACATTCCACTGCCAGACAGCCCTGACCGTCAGGAAATTCTTCCTGAGGTTCAGGTGGAATCTCCCCTCCTGCAGCTTGTATCCATTTCTCCTTGTCCTGGTCTCAAGAGCAGGAGAAAACAAGCCCACTCCCTCCTCGACATGACATCCCTTCAAATATTTAAACATGGCTATCATGTCCCCTCTCAACCTTCTCTTCTGCAAACTAAACATAACAGCTCTCTAAGTCTGTCCTCATAGGGCATGGCTTCCAGGCCTCTCACCATTTTGGTTGCCTTCCTCTGGACCTGCTCTAGCTTATCCATATCCTTCTTGAATTGGGGTGCCCAGAACTGGATGCAGTATTCAAGATGAGGTCTAACCAAAGCAGAATAAAGTGGTACCAATACCTCCCTTGATCTAGACACCATACTCCTATTGATGCAACCAAGAATTGCATTGGCTTTCTTGGCTGCCGCATCACACTGCTGACTCATGTTCAGCTTGTAGTCTATTAAGACTCCTAGATCCCTTTCACACGTACTGCTATCCAGCCACATGTCCCCCATCCTATATTTCTACATACCATTTTTTCTGCCTAAGTGTAGGATCTTACATTTCTCTCTGTTGAAATTCATTTTGTTAGCCTTGGCCCAGCTCTCCAATCTGTCCAGGTCCTTTTGAATTTTGATCCTGTCATCAGGCGTATTAGTAACCCCTCCCAGTTTGGTGTCATCTGCAGATTTGATCAGCGTGCCCTCTATTCCTTCATCCAAGTCATTAATGAAGATATTGAACAGCACTGGGCCCAGGACAGAACCCTGTGGCACCCCGCTAGTCACTTCTCTCCAGGATGAGAATCTGCCATTGGAGACCACCCTTTGGGTACGGTCAGTCAACCAGTTACAAATCCACCTGCCAGTAGCCCTGTCCGGTCCACATCTTACTAGCTTCTTTGCAAGAATGTCATGGGGAACTTTGTCAAAGGCCTTACTGAAATCAAGATATACTATGTCCACCGCATTCCCTTCATCTATCAAGCAAGTAACTCTATCATAAAAAGAGATAAGATTAGTCTGGCATGACTTATTTTTGAGAAATCCATATTGATTTTTCATAATTACGGCATTGTTTTCTAAGTGATTAGAAACTGACTGTTTGATGATCTGCTCCAGGATCTTTCCAGGTACTGATGTCAGGTTGACTGGGCAATAATTATTTGGGTCCTCTTTTTTCCCCTTCTTGAAGATGGGGACAACATTTGTCCTCCTCCAGTCTGCTGGAACTTCTCCTGTCCGCCAAGAGTTTTCAAAGATTATAGCAAGAGGTTCCGCAATGACCTCTGCCAGTTCTTTTAAAATCCTAGAATGCAATTCATCTGGCCCTGGAGACTTGAATTCATCCAGTGTGGCCAGGTATTCCTGTACTACCTCTCTACCTATTCCGTGCTGCATTTCTCCCACTTCCTCACCTGCTCCTCAACTGCCAGGTTGAGTGCTTTTATCCTTTTGGGAAAAAACTGAGGCAAAGAAGGTGTTGAGGAGTTCTGCCTTTTCTCTTCCTCCTGTTATTAATTCACCATCTTCCCTGCGCAGTGACCCTATCGTCTCCTTCTTTTTCCTTTTGCTGCAGACATATTTTAAAAAGCCCTTTTTATTGTTTTTAATGTCTCTGGCCAGCCTAAATTCGTTCTGTCCTTTAGCCTTTCTGACCTTCTCCCTACATCTCCTGGCTACTTGCTTATAATCTTCTTTGGTGATTTCCCCCTTCTTCCATTTCCTGTACATGTTTTTCTTAACACTTAGCTCAGCTGAGAGTTCTTTAGTCAATCATTCTGGTTTCTTCAGATGCCTTCCATTTTTCCTCCTTAATGGCACAGTTTTAGCCTGTGCCTTCAGTATCTCCCTTTTAAAGAACTCCCATGCATCTTGAACTCCTTTCTCATTGACTATTCTTGACCACGGGATTTCAGCCAGCAGGATTTCTACCCCACACACCTTCCCTCACTTTGTGGCACTGCATCTCCCTCACACCTTGCCATTGCACCTTCCTTTCCCCTCCATTGCTCCACTCTCTCTTCCCTCCTACTCTTTCTATGTTGTGCCCTAGCAGCATGCTCCTCTTTTGATCGTTACACTCCAGTACATGCAGTGGATCCCTGTCTCTCCTACTTTGTCTCTCACCTCACTTCACACCTTTATGGTGCACTCCTTGCTTGTTTCTTGTGATTTGCTACTCCCATTGCTGAGTCTCCTGACTCTCCTACTCCCTTTCTCATCTTGTGCCCATGCAGGGTGCCTCTTGCCTGCTTCTTGTGCTCTGCCACTTGCATCACTCATTCTCCCAACTCTTCTACTCCCTCTCTCCCTTCTTCACCTCAAGCCCTCATAGTGCACCCCTGGTTTGCTTCTTCTGTTCTCCTGCTCACACTGATTGCTCTCCCATCTCTCCTAGTCCCTTCCTTGCCTCATCTCATGCCCGTATCGTATGCCTCCACTTGCTTTTGGGCACTGCTACTCAAAGGACTCACATCTCTCGAACTCCTTCCTACACCTCACCTTGCACCCTTGAGGTGTGCCCTCACTTTTTTGTGCTCCATCACTTGTACCACTCACTTTTGAATCCCTCACACCTGAAATTCCTGTTTGGACTTGTTTCTTGCAAAACAATTTGACAGAAGAGTATCTCCACATTCTTCATCATACCTTGGCTTCCACTAGGACTAGAGAGTTACTTTTAAAAAATTATGAAGGCCTGGAATACGGGCCAAACAGGCAGTGGCTAGCATGCACAAAGTCCAACTAAATTTCAATTATTTGGGTGGTCAGCAATCCTATTCAAGATTCTCCCTGTTTTTGCTGCAACAGGCAAACATATCTATTCACCCACCTATCACTTACAAAAACATGTAATACTTCACACATTTTAAGAAGAGCCTTCTTCATTTAACAGTTTCACATATCAGTCTGCTCACTTGTGAGACTTCACATGACCCTGGTCACATGATACTCCAAATGGGCTCCAGGTGGAATGTCTGGAATCCAGGTAATAATACCTGGCTATCTGGGTGGAATGGCAACCTTGGTGTGCAATCATATAGAGCATCACAGTTAGATATTTTTAATGGCCCAACCTGCCATTTTACTGTCTGCAGGCTCAGGAAAGTTATGCCAGCTGCACCATACCCAATTCAGCAGGCCCAGTGGTCTGGGCTGAGATCTGTTAAGGCTTGTCACCTGACAGCCAGTTTGCCACTGTCACCTATATCTAACAGTATGAACTGACTGACTTGCTTGTTTGGCATTCCTGCCTGGTTGTCACGTTAACAAATCCCAATAAAAACTCAGAGAGGCATTCTGGGCCTGGTCTTACCGATGGCACTGTTTAGAAAAGTAGTACATGAATAGAGGAACAGGTTTTACTTGCTTCCTCCCAGTGGCTATGAAGTTTTTCATGTGCTAGAAAATAATGAACTTTGATGACAGAAGCAGCCAACAACCACAGTACAAGAAGGTTCCTGATTGACTTCTCTCAGTGAAACTCTCTTTGTGTCACACTTGTTCTGATGAGTAACTGGTGTGTGTGCGCGTGTGTGCATTGCAGTCAGTTATTACTCTTCTTTCATCAAATCCCAGAGCAGCTTACAAACGTTGAAAGCACATTAAAACATATAAAAATACACTTAGAACAGTAATATGTGTAAGAAAAGCATAAAAATCCAAACAGCCAAGATGTCAAAGATAAATTAAGTTAGGAGATCTGACAACCTTCCAGAATGAAAGTAGGTTGTCAGGGTATTCCATAACCATTGAAAAGACCCCTTCCTATACCTCAGATGGTGGTGGAAGCTAGAGGAAGGCCTCTGAGGAAGTCATTGGTGTAAGGATGAGGAAACTGTGGCCCTCTAGATGCTGTTGGACCCAGCTGTTATCAGCCACAACCAGTATGGGGTCGGGGTTGATGGGACTAAGTCAACAACATCTGAGAGGATACAGATTTCTCACCCCCATGTTTGTGTACCAGTATGCATTTGCAGATCTAGGCAATTCTTCAGCTACCCTGGTTCCAAGTTATAAAAGACTTGAAAGTATGTATGTATTTATGTGTATGTGTGTGTGTGTGTGTGTGTGTGAGAGAGAGAGAGAGAGAGAGAGAGAGAGAGAGAGAACCATGTAGGATCTCCATATAGAAAGCAGAATTTCTTATTTCAAAAGTTGGCTTGCACACTAGTGAAATAATTGGTATTCCTGAAGTGAGAGAATAACCATTTTAATACGTTTACATTTGTAGTGCAGGATCATTACTTATGAGTTGTTACTGTGTTTTGATTGTCTCCCCCCTTTTTTTAGGTGATGATTAGCACAAGTAGAGGAGCTTGGGTTATAAGCCGTGTTTTTGACAATGGCTACCCATGGGACATGGTATTCCAAACTCGTTTTATGAACATTATCCGAAATATTCTTCCTGGGTATATCACAGGATTGCTGATTGGACATAGAGCATGCCAGTGGTTTGATCATGCCAACTATGGAATAATTCCAAAAGAGAGGTACTTGGTATAAACTCTGTTTGCAACAGGGGATCCTCTAAAGATAGCAAGTAGAAATTCAGAATTAACAAAAAATTCTTGTAAAAGATGGAAGCATTTATTTGAAAAAGAGTGGAGTCAGAGAATTCACCAGAAGATTCAGTTTAACAAACTTGGAAGGAAGTATACTTCCATAAAACAAAGGAAGAACTGGCCTAAAGAATGTTTATACCTCAGAAAATCCAAATCCTGCTCTATCTGTGCAGGGATCACAATTCAGGCAGTGGTTCTGCTACTGAAGCCTGCTTTCAATAAAAAGCAGCCTTTTTAACAAGGCCTGGCCAAGGAAACTTCCTTATGAATTAGCTCTTCCTTTCTGTTTAACTTGTACACTGAACATATACGTAAATCAGGATTATTAGCCTTGCAGGAAAGGACATCAATGATATAACATATGCAGATGACACTATACTAACAGAAAATAGCAAAGAACGAGTACTAAAGAAGGTCAAAGAAGAAAGTGCAAAGGCAGGTTTGTAGTTGAACACAAAGAAAACAAAAATAATGACCAAAAAATGAAGACATTGAATCAGTTCAAGATTTTCCATTCATTAATCAGAATGGAGACTGCAGTCATGAAAACAGAAGACTAGGACTCGGAAGAGTAGCTGTGAAGGAACTGGACAAGATCCTAAAGTGCAACTATATTTCACTGAATATTAAAGTTAGGATTGTCCATGTCGTTGTATTTCCAGTTTCTGATTTATGAAAGCTGGACAATGAATAAGGCTGATTGGAAAGGAGCTCACTCCTTTGAAATGTGGTGCCGGAGAAGAGTTCTACGGATACCCTGGGCTGCTAAAAAGACAAAGGAGCGAGTTCTAAAGCAGATCAAGCCTGAATTCTCTCTGTAGGTCAAGATGACTAAACTGAGACTGTCCTATTTTGGACATCTCATGAGAAGACATGATGCATGCAGCAGGGAAAGAGGAAGACTGCATTACATATGATAGACTCAACCAGGGAAACCACGGTGGCCCTGAGTCTTGCAAGACCATAGGAGGGCTGCTGGTGACAGGGTGACTTGGAGGTCTCTTATTCATAGGGCCACCATAAGTCCAAGTTGACTGGATGGCAGTTAAGAACACCTTCTAACCAGGCGCTCCAACAGTACCCGAATTACACCTCCTGAATCTGCTGCCTTCCAGTAGGTTCACTTCTGAGCAGGAGAGAGAGCCCTACAGGACTATGATACAAGCTGTTCCCCTTGGCAGTTAATTGTTAATTGCACAATTTCTAGCTAAAACTAATTAAGGGGCAGACATGCATATGTGTCCATATGTGAAAAGAAGATTTCTCTGGATCGTGATTCTTCCTGGACCATTGGTCTGCCATGACTTGCCATGACTTGCAGAGCCAAATCCTCTTATTTCTTTTCTCAAAGTACTGTAACAAATAGGGCTTAGGGCAGGAAATCAAGAAAAATTAAAAGATAATAGTAATTCTTCACAGAACACGTATGTTTACCTGGCTTTAAAAACTATTTAAGCAATATTGTGGGGAACAAGTTTATCAGCATCAATTGGCCATCACAACAAAACATATTAAAGCTCCAGATTCTTGCCTGTGATGAATACTAGATGCCAAAGCAGCAGGAGAGGTCTGTGGCCTTCATGATCTACTTGAACCATCCAAGGTATCTGGTTAGACTCTGTAAGAAATAAGACTCTGAATCTGATTCAGTAGAGCTTTTCTTATGTTCTTAAATTGTCAGAAGGAACTATAAGAAAAATAAAGGCAAAGAAAAGAGAGTCCTTGAGTATACTGGCCTGACAGCATATTTACTGAATTACTTGGCCACGAACCTACTAATCTGAACACATTCTTCATTCTTCCTCTTAGATCTGTGATGAGAGAACCAGTGTTAAATGATGAACTACCAGCCTGCATCCTCAGTGGGAAGATCACTATTAGGCCTGAAGTGAAAGAGTTTAAAGAAAATGCTGTGGTGTTTGCAAATACTCCTGAGGCAGAAGATGTGGAGGTTGTTGTCTTTGCCACTGGATACAAGGCTTCATTTCCTTTCATTGATGAGTCAGTCATCAAAATTGAAAATAAACATGCTTCCTTGTATAAATACATTTTCCCCCCTCAGCTGGAGAAACCAACACTCGCCATTATAGGCTTCCTCAGACCATTTGGGGCAGTCATGCCAGTTGTGGAAATCCAGGCACGCTGGGTCACCCGTGTCTTTAATGGTACGTCAGATGAGGCACAGGCACTCCTGAAGGCCAAGTGTATATTAACAAAATGCATTAAATGCTGGATCATTACTACCTTGGAAAAGTGCTCTTAAGAATAAGGAATATAATGGTTATGCTGAACTCATTTTAGAGTATCATCCTACCAATTTCCAAAGTGTTACTATTATGACTCAAACTAGATGACATATTTAACACATGTTCTGAAGAGGTGCTGCTTTATGTGATAAAAGACATTGGTTTACCATAGCATGTGATTGTTCTCAACTGTATGTCTTGCTTGGTTTTGTGACTGGTCACTGGTGGCTTAATTTGCAGGTCTGACTGCTGAAGCAAGCCATTTCTAAACAAATCCAGTTATGAGAGAGAAAATATTTTAATTGCAAGTGATTTCTCTTAATGTCAAATTTGATCCCATGTCTCACAGTTTATCCATGATGGAACCCAAAGGGATGCACATGGAATTCTCAAGCAGCTTTCCAACCAGACACTGGCAAGCTTCAGCAAAATTATAGGTTGCATACTGTGGCTTCTAACTGTAACCAAGGCTTCACTTTGCCATATAAAACTGATTGTGGCCTTGCTTCTTGACTTGAATGATTAATTGCTCACTTAAAAGTTGGGTTCTTCTCATGAAGCTTATATTTGTTCCCCAACTAAGCCTGCATTTTTCAAGCTTTTGCAATAGAGATAGGAAGCTAGATGCTCAAGGGTCAGGTGGAGGCTTCCTTCTGGCCTCAAGAAGAAATCTGTTCCCAAAGATTTTACCTGATTAGATCCTACTGATGTAGGCAGCAAATGGGCATGGTAGGCAACCCGCAGGAGGATTCTGATCTTGGAAGCCTGAGAATTTAGCACAGCAAGTTTGAAAAAGTGGACGCAGCTGTGCTGTTACCCTGTAAATTGGGGGCCCCGGGAGGGGCGCCCAAATACTAAACAACAACAAGAAAGACGGGGAAATTAGCTGGAGCACTCTCTTGGCTAGCAAGAGGCAGGGCAGCGCAGCAGGATCTTTTTATCCTATGTATACCGGTTCAGGTCAGTGAGGAGTCAAGCAGTTTCAAAATACTAACAGTATTTCTTAAACACAAAATAATAATAAAAAAAACACCCACAAGCACACTCCTAACTAGAAAAGGAAAGAAAGAGAATTTGGGGAATGGGCAGTATGCCACCTGTCCAAAGTCCTGGAGACACCAATTGAAGAGGAGGAAACCCGGCGTAGGGGCTGAGGGGAATCTGCTGGACCAAGCGGCAGCGAGGCGAGGAAGAATATCCGACGGGAGCTTCAAGTGATTTCAGCAAATGACTTTCAGCAAGGTCCGACGAGAGTTCCAAAGAGCTCTCAGAACGGGGGATTTTTATAGGGAAAAGAACGACTGCAGGCTAGTCTGGTCTCTGGTGAGAACAATAGGTTTTGGGCTGGAGACAAAGCTTCCAAAAGGTCAGAATTTACATGATTGAATTATATGCCAAATTGACAATAGTATGGCCGGTATGTAGATGCGGCTAGCTCGTCCGTTAAGTGCCTAGCTTGCCAGGGTGTTCTCTCAGGCAGAGAGTCCTTTTGTTTATTCGTAATTAAGGTGTTTGTTTCAGGAGGTCTCCCTCCCCCTGAAGCGGATCTGGCAATATCTGGTGTTTGATAGGAGCAACAAGTATCATCCATGCCTAGCTTCGCGCTTGTTCGGCAGGGCCTCACAAACACTTGGCCGGTGGCAGATGCCGAATTATGATATCAAAAATGATATCTTTGGTTCACCAAAGCCAGGCCAGATCGCGGTGGTAACAGTGCTCTCAGTTGTGTAACTGGGAATCTTGTCCAACTTGGGTTGATAATTTAAATGAGTCACTCTCATTTGCATTTACACAGCAAGCAGCCACTGGTGTTCATTTATAATTGAGCAAACTATTCTGCTTGGAGATATTCTTCCTTTAAGAGTTGCTTGTTCTTTATGTATGGGTTTGGTTTGCTTTCCCTTTTGTGACTCCCTGAAATATTTCTCTTGTCTTATAGGCTTATGTAAGTTGCCTCCAGTGAATACAATGATGGAGGAGGTCAATAAAATGAAGAAAAACAAGATAAACTGGTATGTCTTTTTATATAACCAAGACAATGTTGAGCCAAATCCTCAGTGCTTGGAAGGAGTTAGGGTTGTCAGCTGGTCAAAGAGAAATCACGCGACTGTGCTTTCATACTTTCAACAAGTACCAGATACTTAGAAAACAGTCTTATTCATGCCAGAGTATATAATCAATTGCTGATTGTCTGACTTTTCACATCATACCACAGCTAAGGAAACCATTAGAAAGGCCAGAAACAAACTCAGCTGTAACTGCTATGCCATTTAGGATTTTTGACATTTATACTGGCAGATTTTTAGTGTTGATCCTGAATTTGTGATTCTTGAAATAAGTCAATAGGCTGGAAATTGAGGGCTCATCCTGAAGGGACGAAAGTTTCTGGAAGTATTGAGAGTTTCCAGTTCTTTTTGTTTTGATTTTCGCTGCATATTCCTAGGTCTTCATCCAAACTTTTTCTTGAAATATCCCAGGTTTTCCTCACTCTAGATTCATGCAGTATGTATCATTTCAGAAATTAATTTTACCAATTTCCACTGAGTCTTCTTTATTCCTATTCAGGAGTTATGGTCAAAGTGCTAAAGTGCTTTAGCAATATTGCACTAGTTAAACATTAAGATCATTTAATTTTGGTTCCTCTTTCACTCACTTGATCTCTTTTGAATCTATGCCTTGGAAAGAATAGCTGTGTTTACTGGTAGCAGCCATCTTAGCTAGTCTGTGTGCCTTCAAGTCATTTCTGACTTATGGCAACTCTAGGACAAACTTATCACAGGGGTTTCCTAGCAAGATTTGTTCAGAGGAGCCTTTGCCTTCCTTTGAGGCTCAGAAAGTGTGATTTACCCAGGTTACCAGTGGGTATCCATGCTGACCATGGTTTCCACAGTCGTAGTAAAACACCAGACAACTACACCACACTAGCTCTCGAAAGTGAAGATACCTGGAACTTTTTGACTGAATCCCCACCCAACATCTACGTGTCAACAGTCCAAGGTCAGTTCAGGTCACCAGTATCATTTCAGGCCTTAAGGTACATTTGATTAAATTCCAACAGCATTAAACTAATTTACAGGAGAAAAGAATGTGAATGTGCCGGAGCTGGAGGAAGAGGTAATTAATTAACTAAGTCAGTTATTAATTTGTTAGGTTTTCTCGCAACATTGCAAAACCACTTCTATTTTCCAATTAATATTACATGAAGTTTATCCTCTAACAAATAATTGGTTTAGGACACTAGAATTTGTTAGGGTGTGGATAGTGTTCTCTCTGCCAGATTAAGTAGAAGAGCAGGGTCCCAGGAGAAGAAGGATTAGATTAGAGCAGTGGTTCTCAACCTGTGGGTCCCCAGATGTTCATGGACTTCAGCTCCCAGAAGCCCTGAGCATTGACCATAGTGGCTGGAGCTTCTGGGAGCTGAAGTCCACAAACATCTGGGGACCCACAGGTTGAGAACCACTGGATTAGAGGAAATGAATCAGATGGCTCTATGCTGGCTGGTTTCTTCTAATCTTCCTTAAAGAAATGGGGAGGTCTTGCTTGGAATGGGAGAGTAGAATGTGTGTGATTTGTTAGCTCAGCATAAGGCCCCCATACAGACAGAGGCCCTTTAAGCCTGGAGGCTGCTGTTTCCACTGGTCTGTATGGCAGTTGAGTCTTTCTGGATGGCAAGTCGGGGGATGAGTGTTTTCAATTCTCCTCCTCTGATTTGTATTTGATTTTATTTGTTGGTTGTGTACATCGTTATTTGGGGTAAGCTGTAATGTACCCCATTTCCTTTGATGCATTTGTTACTCAAATACATCTGGACACATGGATAAGAAAGTTAAAAATTTCTCTCACATCCCATTTCTTCCTCTGTTCCCCTCCCCACTGCTGCATTCTGCTATCCATTTATCACTTGCCTCAGTGGATTACATGTTCTGACAGAATAGGTAGAACTGGATCTATTAGTCCTCAACCAAAAAGATTCAATATTAAACCATACCACCTACTTTGAATCTCTAAGGTATTTTCCTTCCTTTACAAATTTAGTATTTATAGTCCTTAGAGTCAGAAGCTGAACAGAGAGATCCAACAGGAGTGAACCCTGTCACCTGCATGCAAAATTCCCGATCCTTGCAAATCACGCATCTTGATTGAATATGAGGAAGCACAGATTTAGTTGTGCAGAAATATATTCTGCATATTTCAGAGGCACTCAAAACATTCTTGACTTAGGCCCTTTCCGCACCTTACTTCTTCCGGCGCTGCAGTGCGGGGATCACACAAGCAGCCTTTGGCTCCGCATGAGCAGCCTGCTCGCATGCCTCTTCCTTCCACAGCGCAGCCTGGGACCTTCCCAGGCTGCACTGGGGCAGGAAGCATGACAGGTGTGACTCCAGAGGCTTTGCATGCTAGGTAAGTGTGCACGGGGCCCGGGAGCAATGCGCAATCGCACACCACTTTCAGCTTCTAGCCAAAAATGAAAAGGTGCACAATTGGCACCTGCCAGTCCCTGGAGCATCATGCAATTGTGAGTGCATCGTGCAGATCGCTCCTCACAATCGTGCGATGCTCCAGGCGCCCTTTTGCATGGAAAATGCCATGCGAAAAGGGCCTTAGATTCCTCCATCTTTCATTGATTTTTTGTCACCAGCCACTTAAGCAGGGACTTGTAGTTGAAATTAACATGTAATTCCTTACTAACCTTTAACCCTAACAGGATTGAACCAACAAGGCATTTGAAGGGTGAATAACCAGTGGTATGTATTGGTGGGGGATAGAAACAAGAGAAAAAAAATACAGGCTGGTGATAAATTTTAATTTAACAGGTTGTAAGACAAGAGGTTGTAATCCTACGCTTGATTCAGAGGAAGTACGGAGGCTAGCCTTTCCCAACCTGACAGTTTGTGGATGTACTAGATTATCATCCCATCTAATCAGCAATCTGTTAAAGGCCTTTTGATGCTTCTGGGAAAATTTGCAGGTTGGGACAGGCAACAAAATGTGCCCACCATAACAAAATGTAACACTAGGTTTCAGTTAATGTTTTAATAATGCTAATAAAACAATGACAGTTGTTGTAATCAGTGAAAACAAATTACTCTTCTCATTCCTTACATTAATACTTGCAAATTGGTTTTGGAGTTTTAACATACCAGGCTCTGGATTCTGCATGGCCATTCTCATCAGCATGCATTTTTAATTCTAAATATTTCAAAACAAGCGATTAAATATAACCAGAATTATTTATGATGTTATTTTATACAGTCATAGAGTTCAAAGAGACAATACGGGCCATCCAGTCCAACCCCCTGCTATGCAGGAAAACGTAATCAAAGCACTCCTGCCAGATGGCCATCCAGCCTCTGTTTAAAAGTCTCCAAAGAGGGAGACTCTACCACATCCTGAGGCAACATATTCCACTCTCAAACAGCAAGCCTTATCATGAGGAAGTTCTTCCTAATGTTTAGGTAGAATCTCTTTTCCTTCAGTTTTAAATCATTGCTCTGTGTCCTAGTCTCTAAGTAGGAGAAAACAAACTTGCTCCATCTTCAATATGTTGTTGTTGTGCCCCTTTGTGTCATTTCTAAATTAGGGTGACCCTAAAGCAAACCTATGCTGGAGTTCTCTGGAGCTGTCAGTATGTGACATCCCAAGGTCACCCAGTGGCTTTCCATGGCTGAGCAGGGAATCAAACCCTGGTCTTCAGGGTTGTAGTCCATTACTGAAACCATGAACCAAACTCTCCTTCAATATAACATCCTTTCAACTATTAAAACATGGCTATTATGTCACTTCTTAACCTTTTCTTCTCTGGGCTAAACGTAGCCAGCTCCCTAAGCGACTCCTCATAGGGCATGGCTTCTAGGCCTTCTACCATTCTGGTCACCCTCCTCTGGACACATTCCACTTGTCAATATCCTTCTTAAATTGTGGTGCCCAGAACTGAACACAGTATTCCAGGCGATGTCTTAACAAAGCAAAGTAGAGTGATACTATTACTTCCCTTGACCTAGACACTATACTCTTATAGAAGCAGCCTAAAATCACATTGGATTTTTTTAGCTGCCACATCACACTGTAGACTGACATTCAGCTTGTGGTCTACTAAGATTTCTAGACCCCTTTATGTACTGTGGGCAAGCCAGGTATCACCCATCTTATATTTGTGTATTTCGTTTTTTTCTGTCTGAGTGTAGTATCTTACATTATCCCTTGTTGAAATTAATTTTATTAGTTCTAGCCCAGCTCTCTAATCTGTTAAGGTCATTTTGAATTCTGATCCTGTTCTCTGGGGTGTTAGTTATGCCTCTTAATTTGGTGTCATCTGCAAATTTGATAAGAATGCCTTCTGTCATGCCTTGCTGTCATTTAAATCATTGATAAATTTATTGAACAGTACTGGGCCCAGGACAGAATCCTATGTCACACCACTAGTTAATTCTTTCCAGGATGAAGAGGAGCCATTGGTGAGCACCTTTTGGATTCAGTTAGTCAATCCACCTAACAGCTCCATTGTCTAGCCCACATTTTACTAGCTAGTTTGCAAGAATATCATGAAGGACCTCGTCAAAGGCTTTACTGAAATCAAAATATGCTACATTTAGAGCATTCCTTCCATTTGTCAAATTTGTAACTCTGTCAAAAAAAAAAAAAAGTCTGGCATAACTTGTTTTTGAGAAATCCATGATGACTTTCTGTGATCATGGCATTCCTTTTTAAGTACTTGTAGACTGTCTCTTTAATTATCTGCTCTAGAATCTTTCCTGCTATTCATGTCAGATTGACTAGACAGGAATTGGCTGGGTCCTCTTTTGTCCTCTTTTTGGACGTGGGGACAACATTTGCCCTTCTCCAGCCTGCTCAAACTTCACCTGTTCTTCAAGCATTCTCAAAGATCATTGCCAGTGGTTCTAAGATTACTTCTGCCAATTCCTTTAATACCTTTGGATCTCATTCATCCGGCCATGGAGACTTGCTCATGGCATTATTTTTTAAGCGCTTACAGATTATCTGCTTCATAATCCATTCTAAAATCTTTCGTGGCATTAATGTCAGCCTGATTCGGCTTTTTAAGATAAGGAATTGTATTTGGTTTTATTTTTTAAGAAGGATCTTGCAGTTTGGGTTATGATCACCCTCATAGCAACTTGATGAGGTGGGCAACAATTCATCCATTTAGCTATTAACAAATTACTCAGTGGGAAAGTCTACTGGGTTGATAGGCCAATTTTCTGTTAAATAGGGCAATTTTCACTGATATCTATATTAATCAGTCTCTATTAGTAGAGATCATAAAAGGTCTTTTTAAACTCAGGACTTGTTATTTCATTCCTAGCAGTTGCTTCCCTACTCCTGAGCAAAGATTTTCATCCATACTGGTGCTTACAATAAAAGTAAAGTCAATACAAACATATAAAATCATTAACAATGCTAAAACAATTCTAGGAAGGTATTCCAGGAATAAAACAACAGCTAGAATCTAAGTATAAAGGTTGGGAAAACATAAAAGCCCCCCAACACGCATGCACATGTGCGCACACACACACACACACAAAAGAAGGTCTCCAGGCTGCATAAAACAAATCTGCCTTTCTTGATGGATATTTTCAAAAACAGGAATTGACAGACCAATGTTGTTGTTTTAAGATTAGGCATTGTGTTCCATATATCTGGTTCCAGTCAGCAATCTAGTTGCAGCTTAGAAATATTTTTGTTTTCAGGCTACAGCTCCAAAAATCACCAGATTTCAAGCTCTAGATCTGACTGAGGTCAGAAGCCACAACACAGCACTTACTTTGTGGGTTACCTTTGGACCATGGGATAAGATCTTGAAGTAGACATACAGGTTTCTTCAATGTTCAGCAGCAGTCAGTTTTCTAAGGTTGCTGTCAATTGACGGTTGCTGACAACCCTTCTGTCACAGGAGTATACAGTTCTCCCTCCACATTCCCAAGTTTGACACTTGCGGATTTGATTATTTGTGATATTGCCTCCCTCTCCCCATTCTCCCCCTCCTATTCCCTAGGTTAGGGAGAAGATCTTGTCCCCTGGAATCTCCTATCCCGCTCTTGCATGAGCCATCCTGCTGCGGTGGGTGGCAGAATGAAGTAGGGGTGGCCATCTGCTTTGCCCAAAGGGATTTCCACCCAGCTGTGGGCACAATCACGCAGGGGGGAGAGGGAAGTGCCCTCCATCCCTGCTCTGCTCCCTGCCCATTGAGTGATCCCGCCAGGGGCCAGGGGCTGACCAAATAGGGAGAGCAATCTCACCCTCCCTGCTCTGCTCCCCACCACTGCCTGCACGATCATGTGGGGGCATGTGGGAGAGCGAAGTGGGGAGGGCAATCTTGCTCTCCCCACCCTGCTCCCCACTGCTGCCTGCACGATCATGCTGGGGCAAGTGGGAGAGCAAAGTGGGGAGAGCGATTTCACCCTCCCTGCTGTACTCCCCACCCCTGC
This sequence comes from Iguana delicatissima, assembly GCA_948472985.1. Lineage (NCBI taxonomy): Eukaryota > Metazoa > Chordata > Lepidosauria > Squamata > Iguanidae > Iguana > Iguana delicatissima. The sequence goes on along the minus strand of CAOKZL010002321.1, from coordinate 46,773 downwards.
CCATGTGATCACACTGGGGCAAGTGGGAGTGATGTGGGGAGGGCAATCTCCCTCTCCCCGCTCTGCTCCCCACCCCTGCGGCTGCAATCATGCCCAGGGGTGGGTGGCATGGCGAAGTGGAGATGGCAATCTTGTCCCTGGTGCTCTCCTGGGCAGGGCACCCAGGGAAGAGGGAGTGCTCACTGGTGGGAATTATCTGCGTATTTTTTACTTTCATGGTGGTTCCATGCACATATACCCTGCGAATGGGGAGGGTCTACTGTCGTTCTTATGGCTTCTTTAGTAGGAAATTAGGGACAGAATGTTGTTCTTCTCTTCTGTATCACTTACTGATCAGACATGTTGCTTGTTTCCTCTCCTTCCTTCTTTTCTTTTATCTTTTTAAAATTTTAATTAAGGTTTGGTTTGTCCTTCGATGAGGTTCTGAAGACAGATTGCCTTGTGTACATGGATCAACTTGCCTCCTTTATTGGCATAAAACCTAGTGTGCCAGGTCTGCTTGTCAAAGATCCAGAAATAGCCACAAAGATATTCTTTGGGCCCTGCTCTTCCTATCAGTACCGTCTGACTGGACCAGGAAAATGGGATGGAGCCAGAAATGCCATCCTGAGCCAGTGGGAGCGAACCCTGAAGCCCATAAGAACCCGAGTTGTAGAAGACCCTTCAAGTTTCCTTACATACATGCTGAAATTGCTTGCCCTCTTTGTGGTCTTTATTGGAATTTACGTCAGCTTGAATTAGTTCCAGCGTATCTACTGACCTATTACTGAATATGTTTGAATTGACAACCTTTCTATGCTTATACTCTCCAACAGCTAATTTGCATTATGGTGACTTTGTGTTTGCTTGGTTTTCTGTACCTTCTCTCTTCCTGCTTCATTGTGACCTGCAGCCATTCTCTTATCTCTCTCCCTTTCATTAGAGCATGTGGAACTTAACGGAAATAAACCTACTATGTTCGTTTTATAAAGAAGATTAAGCTTTTTTTTTTCTTTACTAAATACTGTGCAGTGTGGGAGTGGTACTTGCAGCATGGGAGTGGCTTCTGCCTTGCCAATACACAATCTGAGTCTACTTATGAGATCCAATACTCTCTTTCATTTTCCTATAGTATATTTTAGGATACATGTATCTGACTAGGTGAGAAAGAATGAGAAAGGCTGATCTAAATACTATCTCACCTAGCAAGAAAGAAGGAAGAATAGGCCTTCTTGAAAGAACAGTATACGATACTGAAGATACAACACAATCAGAACTCAGGAAGAATCTATTTCTAAACACAGTTAGTTTTATCCCTTTAAAAAAGGTGGGATCAGACTGGACTACTTTGTTCCTAGGTTTCAGTGAATGAAAGTTGAACATAGAATCATAGAGTTTGAAGGAGCCTCATAAGCCCTAAATCCAATCCCTCTGCTCAATGCAGGAAATCCAGCCTGAGCACCCACAACAGATAGCGGTCTAGCCTCCTTTTGAAGACATGCAGAGAAAGGAACCCCACTATCACTCTAGGTAATTGTCAATAGCTCTTACTGACAAGAAGTTCATTCTGAAGTTCAATCAAAATCTACCCTCCTGTATCTTAAAACCATTAGACCTGGTTCTACCCCCTGGGCATTGGAGAACAAACCTGCCCCTTCTCTCTGTGACAGCCCTTGAGGTATTTAAAGAGTGCACTTTGGCTTAAAAACATTCAAAGACTTGTTTCTCCAGAAGTATTGGACAGTGGAATGACTATGCATTTTGCCCTACACACACACGCATACACACACACTTATATGCATGTAAAAATCACTTTCCCAGGACCAAAGTCCTGATACATTGCTTGTAGCTATATCCTTCAGTTAACGATCAACAATGAGCCCTGAATCATGCATGTTGTACTTGCTTAGCCGTGCAGGATAGTAAACATTGTTACAGAGAACAAAAAAAGCACTACAAAGCACTAGGAACAAAGGCAGTGTCATATCCTCAATAACAAGGCAGTGTCATATTCACAAATTTCACTCTGAGGTAGCAAGTAGTATTTATTTGTAACAAAGCAAGTAGCACAACACCCTTCTTCTGAAGTTGCTGAGACTAAAGCATACATGGAGTTCTCAGGTTTTATACCCAGATGTGTTATAGGCACACAAACTTGGGATTGGAGAGGATCATAAAGAGTTTGAAAGGAATAAATCAAACTTCAAACTATGTCATGTATTAATGAATAAATATTTGATTGTGGAACTATATACATTTTTGTTAAAAATAGAGATGGAAGATGGTTAAGGAATATATGATTAGTTGGGCAAAGAATTTTGGATAAAATATACATATGAATAAATGGGAAGAAAACTATGGACAAAAGAAAATGGACTTTGCTATGATCTGAAAGAAAATTGCTATAAAATTATGTTTTGTTGATATCTCACCCCAGAAAGACTCACAAATATGTATAACAATATGAGAAATACTTATTGGAAGCATCAAAGCCAGGTTTGTTCTTTATACTACATGTGGTGGACACGTGAAAAAGCTAAGCAATTCTGGAGAAAAATACAAAATATGATGTGAAAAATGAAGTGTCAAAAGAAACCTGAGCTATTTTTGCTAGCAACCTGGGAAGAGAATACCACAGTTGATAAACAACAGCAGAAATTAGTACAATACATGCTATTCACTGCAAAGCTAGTCTGTGCAAACTACTGGAAAACATTAGAGATGCCTTCAATGTCTGAATGGCTTAATAGATTGTTGGAAATTATGGAAATGGATAAACAACTAGATTAAACGGTCAAACAGAAGATAAATTTCTTTCTGAATGGAAATGTTTTATTGATTATTTAAGAAAAACTGAGGGTGAATTGATAATGTTAGGTTTTTAGTATACAAGACTGTAAGATTTTTGTTCCTTTTTTACTATAATATAAGAAAGATATTATGAAAATACTAGATCATTTCAAACTCTTGCTTTTTCAGAATATTCAACCTATTTTTACTGTTTAATTAAATGAGTAATTATTAATAATTGTAAGAATCAATTTATTTTTGTGACAATTTTGTAATAACATTTAATTAGAATTATCCTTGGTTTTAGGCTATAAGAGTTTATTAATGATTTCATAGATACATTTAAGAGATTGATATGGAGGATAAGTTGTATAATTTACTTATAATAATATCCTATAATGGAAGATTTATTTTATTAGATATTTAGATATATACCATTAGTTTAATAATATTATCTTAACATTATTAGGGATAGTTATTTTTGTTGCAATAATTTTTGTTGTTATGTGGGATATTTGTATCATTTGAGGTATAAACATTATGAGCAACAATAAATAATCTAGATCTTAGTTTCTATGTGTATGTATTATTTCTCTTCCTGTGCTACTCTCACAATGGGAGATTTGGGTAATGTCATAATGACATTGTGCCGTAATAGTGTTATTACAGTTATTTTATTGATTTTTAGATAGATGATAGATAGATAGATAGATAGATAGATAGATAGATAGATAGAAGCAAACCAACGACAAAGCACAAGGTAGAACAAATGGGGTAGTGATAATGACATTAATGCAGACCAAAAAACTGCAAATCATACTATTTACAAACTTGGCCAGGGCATGCAATAAAATGTCGACAATCACTTATCATTATGAGTGTAGCTGAAATGGTTTTGAACAGTACAACCTGGCATAACTTTATGGTGTCATAAGGGAGAAGCAATACAGGGAACACCTGGCTACACTAGATGAATTCAAGTCTCCAGGGCCAGATGAATTACTCCAAGGATATTAAAAGAACTGGCAGAAGTCATTTCAGAACCACTTGCAATTATCTTTGAGAACTCTCAGAAAACAGGAGAAGTTCCAGCAGACTAGAGGAGGGCAAATGTTGTCCCCATCTTCAAAACGGGAAAAAAGAGGATCCAAATCATTATTGCCCGGTCAGCCTGATATCAATACCAGGAAAGATCCTAGAGCAGATCATTAAACAGTCAGTTTGTAATTACTTAGAAAGCAATGTCGTAATCACTAAGAGTCAACATGGATTTCTCAAAAATAAATCATGCCAGACTAATCTTATCTCTTTTTATGACAGAGTTACAAACTTGATAGATGAAGGGAATTGTCAGGAACAGAATCCACACACAAATAGTACGATGCATAACGTACTATTTATTTGGAGTGAAGTACATGTAATGACTTTAGCACAAAGACAGAAGGAAAGTGAAAGTGATTGAGCTTAAGATCCCACCAAGACCTCATCTGGTGTTACCCTGTTAACTTGGGGTCCCAGGAGGGGTGCCCAAATAACCAAAACACAATAACACAAGATGGGGAAATTAACTGGAGCACTCGCTTTAAGCTAACGAGAGGCAGGGTAACGCAGCGGAATCTTTTACCCAATGTCTACTGGGTCAGGTCAGTTAAGCAGTCAGACAGTTTAAAATAGCAAAATGATGTTTTATTAAGAACAGACAAACACTTAAGACAGCACAACCACACAGCTAACTAAGAAATAAGAAATAAGCATTTTCAGGGGAAATGGGTGATACGACACCTTTCTCATAGTCCTGAAGAAGTTGCAGATGGAGAGGAGAAGCTCAATGTGGTTCGCTGAGAGGAGCTCGCTGTCATGAGCCAGGCTGAGCTGGCTGCTGACTCAGACGACGGGGGCTCTGAGTTGGTCTTGGACCCTCAGCCGGGGGAGGTTCCCTTGGAGGGAGAAGGGGTCCCTGCAGAGGCAAGGGCGGACTCCACAGCTGTTCCAGAGCCGGTGCCCGAGCCACTACCTGCAGCAGAGGAGGCCAATGCTTCTGGCTTGACAGAAGCAGCTGTTCCTGACTCTGGCCCGGAGTTTGCTGCAGACCCTCCCTCCACGTTCCTGCAGAGGTGGCAGGAGAAAGAGGGGGCTTGCCGATCAAGGTGGTTGCGCGAAAAGCGTTTGAAGTCTGAAGGCCTTCAGCTGTGAGCTGGGCCAACGGACGTTTGATCAGCCCCAGTTGGGCCCAAGACTCTGTATTTAAGACAGATGCTGGGGGGAGTTGGGCACGGGGCAACAACCGTCTTCCATCCGGGAAATCCTTGTCGTTGAGTACGCTGCTTCTGTTTGTTTTGGGTGATGTAACCTCTTGTTTATTTTACTACCTTATTACTAAAGACCATAAAACCCGGCTCCTGCCTCCATTTGCTGCTTAGCCGCCGCCTGGCATTGACACTCGCCAGATAAAGCAGCAACAAGCCTTCATGGAAGTTTGGAGCGATCCGAGGAAGCTCTCGGAACTGGGGGGTTTTATACGGAAAGTATGACCGTAGGCTAGTCTGTACTTGGGAGAGAACAATGTGGTTTGGGCGCGAGACAATGTCTCCGAAAGGTCAGAATTTAGCAAGCTTCGCCAATGAAAAGTAGCTTGCCAAGTTACCTGCCCGGGGCAGGGGGCTCTTTCGTAGTAGCGTGCATACTTGATGAGGTGTTTGTCTAGGAAGGTCTCCTAAAGCAAGATCTAGCTGAGTCTGGCTTGCCTCAGTGGAGAAAGGAATGTTCAGCAATTAAGGGCCATGCCTAGCTCTGTGCTTGTTCGGGGGCCTCACAAACACTTGGCCAAGGGTGGCAAAATGAGACCGAATTGTGATATCAAATGATATCTAATATCTTCTGAAGCCAGTTCAAGGTGATAACACTGGAGTCCCTGGGAATCTGGCTGCTGTTATCATTGTTGCCAGTGTGTTCCATTCCAGTGCCAGGCACTGTTTATCTAATGGTTCTCAGTGACATCTACTACATACTACATAGCCCATTAACATATCATGGAGGGTAACCTGAAAGGAATGCTGTGGACGTAGAACAGTGGTTCTCAACCTGTGGGTCCCCAGAAGTTTGTGGACTTTGGCTCCCAGAAGCCCCAGCCACTATGGTCAATGCTCAGGGCTTCTGGGAGCTGAAGTCCAAAAACATCTGAGGACCCACAGGTTGAGAACCGCTGACGTAGAATATCTTGATTTCAGTAAGGCCTTTGACAAAGTTCCCCAGGACATTCTTACAAAGAAGTTAGTAAAATGCAGGATGGACAGGGCTACAGTTAGATCGATTTGTAATTGGTTGAGTAACTGAGCCCAAAGGGTGCTCACCAATGACTGCTTTTCATCCTGGAGAGAAGTGACTAGTGGCATGCCACAGGGTTGTCCTCAGCCTGGTGCTATTCAGCATCTTCATCAATGACTTAGATGAAAGAGGGCATGCTGATCAAATTTGCAGATGATACCAAATTGGGAGGGGTTGCTAATATCTCAGAGGACAGGATTAAAATTCAAAATGACCTTAACAGATAGGAGAGCTGGACGAAAGCTAACAAAATGAATTTCAGCAGAGAGAAATGGAAGGTCCTACACTTAGGCAGAAAAAATGGAATGCACAAATATAGGATGGGGGACGTGTGGCTGGATAACAGTGTATGTGAAAGGGATCTAGGACTCTTAGTAGACCATGAGCTGAACATGACTCAGCAATGTGATCAGCAGCCAAGAAAGCCAATGCGATTCTTGGTTGCATCAATACGCAAATGGTGTCTAGATTGAGGGAGGTAATGGTATCACGCTATTCTCCTTTGGTTAGACCTCATCTGGAATACTGTGTCCAGTTCTTGGCACCTCAATTCAAGTAGGATATTGACAAGCTGCAGTGTGTCCAGAGGGGAGTGACCAAAATGGTGAAGGGTCTGGAAGCCATGATCTATGAGGAGCAGCTTAGGGACCTGGGTATGTTTAGTCTGCAGAAGAGAAGGTTAAGAGGGGACATGATAGCCATGTTTAAATATTTGAAGGGATGCCATGTCAAGAAGAGAGCAGGCTTGTTTTCCACTCCTCCAGAGACTAGAACAAGAAGCAATGGCTGCAGGAAAGGAGATTCCACCTGAAACTCAGGAAGAACTTCCTGACTGTTGTTGCTGCCAGGCAGTGGAATATGCTGCCTCAGAGTGTGATGGAGTCTCCTTGTTTGGAGGTTTTTAAGCAGAGGCTGGATGGCCATCTGTCGGGAGTGCTCTGATATGTGTTCCTGCATGGCAGGACTGGATGGCCTCTGTGGTCTCTTCCAACTAAGGACCTCACGTTCTTGTTCACTATTGGCTCTGGAGATCTGCATGGACATGCATTTTTTTTCATAGAATCATAGAAATGTAGAGTTGGAAGAGACCACAAGGGCCATCCAGTCCAACCCCCTGCCATGCAGGAACACCCTCAAAGCACTCCCAACAGATGGGCATCCAGCCTCTGCTTAAAAACCTCTAAAAAGGAGATTCCACTACACTACGAGGCAGCATATTCCACTGCCGAACAGCTCTGACTGTAAGGAAATTCTTCCTGAGGCTCAGGAGGAATCTCCTTTCCTGCAGCTTGAATCCATTGCTCCTTGTCCTGGTTTCTGGAGCAGCAGAAAACAAGCCCGCTCCCTCCCCTACATGGCATCCCTTCAAATATTTAAACATGGCTAACACGTCCCCTCTTAACCTTCTCTTCTGCAGACTAAACATACCCAGCTCTCTAAGTTTGTCTTCATAGGGCATGGTTTTTAAAGCACAGTGTTCCAAAACGCTTACTGTTGTAGCATAAAGGCCCTCTGCTCCCCTTCCTATCCAAGTGAAGAGTCCTTTAATCTAAACTAGACACTACACATCCTTTTCAAATAGGTTTTTTTTTTTCATAGACTTGTAGAGCTGGAAGAGGGCCATTGAGTCCAAGTCCTTGCCAAGTTTTTGTTTTTGTTTTTTTAATCTTTGTTTTTGATCCGGCTGCAATGTATCCTGGAAGAAGAATAAGGAGGAGGAGGAGGAGGAGGAGGAGCAGCAGCAGCAGCAGCAGCAGCAGCAGTAGCAGCTGCCTCTAGGCGAGAATAAAATGTTTCAGTTGAAAAGGGGAATGTCATGTATATGTTTAAAAACCAAACTTCAGCAACAGATAGAACAACCAACAGGGGTATTTCCTCCACATGTTTTCCACCTGTGTCCACCAATCTTTCTGTCTTGCCATCTCCCAATTTCTCTTTCTCCAGGTAATAGCTTATGGAAGCTTTTTTTTTAAAAAAAAAAAAATTGCCTTTTTATCTGAAAGCTCAACAAAAACAAATAAGATTGTCATGCCAAGTCTGTTGCAGCGAAAACAATGGAATCCGTGGCAACACGGTAATTTTTTTACGGAGGCCTTTTATTCAGCTTCCTTCATATACTTTGTTCCACTTCATTTTGTTATGTACCACAGAACTCACAATCCAAGAACACACTCCGATGTGAACACTAGTTTATTCACTGGATTACCATGAATACTAATGACACACTTCTTGAGAAGTTGCCACAACTGATTAATACAAGCATTCCATGCCTTTATATGCAATTAACACAAATTCTCACACACCGAGCTCCTATTGGTTAATAAGCAGTGACCGGTTCTTATTGGCTCGAGCCTGTCTCCGGACTACTTAACCTTGAACAGTGGGTGACATGTCTCTGAGTCTTCCTGGTTATGTCAGTCCTATACTTCCCTGTAACAGCCTCTGCCTGATATTTTCCCACTTTCATTTTTCCAGCCTCCCCCTCCTCCCCTTACAGACTTAGGGATGTATCTTCCTTGGTTGAGTCTACCCATCTGTAGTGCGTTCTTCCTCTTTTCCTACTGCTTTCTTGTAGCAGCAAATAGCAGGCTGCAATTACATAGGATACAAAGTAGCAAACATTGTGGATTACACAGGATATAAGGTAACAAGCATCAAAGAACACACATTACCAGACCTCCTTTTCTCTCTGTACTATGCGTACATTTCCCCCCTTTCACTGATTATTTATGACAGGGAGCCTTGCAACATAACACATTTATTCATTCCTTATTCATTCTGACAGCTCAGCTCTATCACTTTCTATGGGAGGGTTTTGTTTCCTTAACAGATTTCATCTCTCTTCATACAGATGTAGGCTTTCCTCTTACTGCAATTAAATGGTGAAGATATCACTTTACAATTTAAATCTCTATGAAGCAGTGAGACCTCTCTCCCATTGGCTAAACACTGAAAGGCAACAACATGGGTTTTTTTTTCTTTCTCTCAAAAGAAGAAAAACAAAACATTTTGCCTCATGACTCAGTTTCCAGAAAAGCTAGATTTTTTTTTTTAAAGAAAGTTTTGTCTCTGGACCACTTGATGGTTCAAACTGGGCTTGTTGTTGTGAATTGCTGTCAAGTTGACTTCAGCTTATGGTGACCCTGAATGAGAGACCATCAACTCAACCTGCCTTCAACTACCCTGCTCAGGTCCTCCAGATCCAGAGATGTATCCTCCTTGATCGAGTCTGTCCATCTGTAATGGGGTCTTCCTCTTTTCCTACTGCCTTCTACCTCACCAAGCACTATTGTCTTTTCTAGTGAGTAACGTCTTCTCATAATATGGCCAAAGTATGTCATTCTTAAGCTTGCCATCCTGGCTTTTTAGGGAGGGTTTAGACTTGATTGTTAGCAACCGTACACCCCCACACTTTGACACGGTCTAATTGGCAAATATTAATTGGCACTAAATTAAGTTATATATACTTATGGCAGAAAGGCCATGTGGAGAAGGAGTCCTGGCTGGGAAGATGTGCAAAAGTAGGTCAGAGGTGATCTCAGCATGGCCAGATCATATGTTCGCTGTGGATTAGCTGGGAAAACCTGACTTAATGGCTCTAAACTAATCCTCTCAACTGCCTGACTGCAGAAAACAATAGTAAAAAAAAAAAAATCTGTCCAGCTGCAGCAGGCAAGCACCCCTGCTGTGCACATTTCCTACTAAAACTTTCCCCAGTGACCTTACCTAAACAAGATATTGAGAAAATCAATCCATTCCAGACCCCTTTTGTTTACTCTGCCAGAAAGCAATTAACTCACACCCCTTAAAGGAGAGAAATAGAGTATATAAACCTTTGGTTTTGGGCAATCAGATGCAGTATATCAGATGCTGGATATCTCTCTGTTGCTTTGAATTCCAAACTGTACTGCCCTTAGATGCATCTCTGTTTCTTTGTTGCTCTTCAGGACTGGTAATTACTGTCCGTTCTGCGCCCCGAAACTCGTTATCCAATACTTTCCTCCCTTTCCTTCAGTTAGTCTTGTGTGATTGTGTGAATCTCTTCTGTGTGATTGTGTGACTGTGTGATAAAAACACATTTAGCTTATTTTGGAATCCCTGGTTGGTTCTTTCCTGTAAGGACTCTGTAAACATTGGTGGAAGATTTCTTTAAGTTACCTCCTCCCCACAGGCCTCTTAATTAAGCTAATTAATTCCCCATTGTTATGTGGAGGTACCAGCACCATGGGTGAACCTCTGAGTCACCTACGTTTTGGGGTAACAAGATTTGCTCTAGGACCCATTCACTTGTCTTTTTAGGAATCCAGAGTATCTGTAGAACTCTTCCCCAACACCACATTTCAAAGGTGTTGATTTTCTACCTATCAGCTTCCTTCACTGTCCAGCTTTTGTCAATTAGAAACTGGAAATACAGTGGCATGGACAATCATGACTTTAGTATTGATATATCTTTACATTTCAGGATCTTGTCTTATTTCCCCCACCCCCAGTTACCTTTCTAAGTCCTAGCCTTCTTCTCATCTCTAGACTGAAGTCTGCATTCTGATTAATGCATTCTGATTAATGACTGAGGCAAGGTATGGAAAATCTCAAATCTCAAATTCTACTTTGAGGTTACATAAAGCATCTGTGGTCATTACTTTTGTTTTCTTAATGTTCAGCTGTAAACCTGCATTTGCACCTTCTGCCTTGACTTACTTCAGCAACCATTCCAAGTCTTTGCTGTTTTCTTCTTTCAGTATAGTGTCATCTGTATATCTTAAATTGTTGGTGTTCCTTCCTCCAGTTTTCACACCTCCTTCCTATGAGTCTAATTCTGTTTTTCATATATGTTCAGCATACAAATTAAACAGATAGGATGATAAAATGCAGCCTTGTTTGACTTCCAGCCAACTGGAAACCATTCTGTTTCACTGTATTCTGTACTAACAGTAGCTTCTTGTCCTGCATACAGGTTACACATCATGACAATCAAATGTAGTAGTACACCCCTATCTTTAAGAGCAATCCATCGTTTTTCATGATCTACACAATCAAAGGCTTTGCTATAAACTATAAAGCACAGGCTGATTTTCTTTTGAAATTCTTCGGTGCACTCCATTGTCCAACATAAGTTTGCAATATGATCCTCAGTGCCTCTTCCTTTCCTGAACCCAGCTTGGACATCTGGCGTTTCTCACTTCATATTGGTAGTAGTCTCTGTGGTAGAATTTTGAGCACGAGTCTGCTTGCATGCGAAATTAATGCAATGGCCCTGTGGCTACTGCAATCCCTGGTGTCCCTTTTCTTGAGGATTGGAATGTATATTGATGGTTTCCAATCTGTGGGCCATTGTTTTGCTCTCCATTTTTGTTGACAGATTTTAGCTAGAACTAGAGTAGATTCTGTTGCAGTAGCTTGAAGCAGCTCTATTGATATGCCATTGTTATCACCGTGAACTGGCCTGGCCTTTGGTAACCCTTTAGATATCATTTTGATATCATAATTCGGCCCTGCTCTGCCACCAGCCAAGTGTTTATGAGGCCACCAAACAAGTGCAAAGCTAGGCATGGCTATATTTGTTACACCAAGGCAAGCCAGATACTGCCAGATCTGCTTTAGAGGACCTCCCGAAACAAACACCTTCATCACAGAAAACAAAGAGACCTCTGCCCTGAGAGGGTACCCTGGCGAGCTAAGTGCTTAACTGCCAAGCTAGCTGCATCTACATACTGGCCATACTATTGTCAATTCGGTCTATAACTCAATCATGTAAATTCTGACCTTCTGGAGACATTGTCTCCAGCCCAAAATGCATTGTTTTCGCCCAAGACCAGACTAGCCCACGGTCATTCCTTCCCCTATAAAAATCCCCAGTTCCGAGAGCTCCTCGGACTGCTCGGACTGCTGGGATTTCTCGCTCGGAATGCTCGGACTTCATTGAACTTCCATCCTGCTTTGCTGCTGCTGCGAGCTCCCCTTGGCCGCCACGCCGGGTTTCCTTCTCTCTTCAATTGGGTTTCCCCAGGACTGTGAGACTGGTGACGTATCACCCATTCCCCTAAAGCTCTATTTCCTATTTCTAGTTAGCAGTGTGTTTGTGTTTTTCTTAATAATTGCTTAATAAATATTATTGCTAGTTTGAACTATTTTTGTCTGCTCACTGACCTGATGCTCTATACACAGAGTAAAAGATCCCTGCTAAGTTACCCTGCCTCTCGTTAGTCAAGAGAGTGCTCCAGCTAATTTCCCCATTTTTGCTTGTTGTTGTTTGGTTATTTGGGAGCCCCTCCCGGGACCCCCAACTTACAGAGTAAGAGAGTGGTGGAGCAACGCGGGCAACCCCGGTACCCCTAATTTGAGAAGGAGTCGTGAACCTCCTCAAATCGGGCAGTACTGACTTCGGGAACGGTCAGTGAGTTGGTTTAGAACACCGGTAGGCAGGCTAGTGTGTGTGCTTGATTTCTGTGTGTATGTGTAGTAATTCTATCAGGTGGATATCTGTACCCCTCTCTCGTCTTGTCTGGGAACCACCTCCCCATCTTGGGTCTATCGTGGGCTGGGATTGTACGTGTCTTAGGCCTAGCACGTCAGGAACAGTCTGCACGCATTCAGCATCTTAGCGGCAAGGCACATATCACAGAAGGAGCAGTCCCACTCCTTTTGTTGTCCCCTTGTGAGTTTCCCTTGGTTTTTGGTTTGCTTGGTATTGGAGAAGGTGCGGGTGGTGAGTCCTGACTTCTCAAGTTTTTGGGTGCATCCCGATTTGCTGGCTGGTTAGGAGCAGGTGGTGAGTCCCGACCTAGCAGTGGGGTTTAGCGGTTTAGCCCGAGGTAGAGGAGGCGCCCCTCACCCAGAAAACCAGTTAGGAACGGTTCAGTTTTGGGTTCCCTGTCCCTCTTCCCCCACTACTTGGCCAGGCGGCATAGTAAGTTCCATTGGGTTCATTATTCCCGCTTCAGTGAAAGGGTCCCCTGGGCCTCATGTGGCCTCCTCGTCCCTGAACCGTTGGCCTTGTCCTTTTGTTGTCAATGCTGTCGAGGTGCGGAACTGGGCCTGAGCGTGCAAAAGTGACCTTTGTTTGGGCAGGCTGGAGATTGGTTCCTTTCCCTCTTCCCTAGAAAAGTTCCAGAGAGTTCGTTTTCCTTAGCCCCCAGGGGTCTAGGTGATCCTACTCGTCACTCCAGGTCCTGGTCCTGTATTTGTGTTGGCGAATTGTCATGTTTGTGTAGTGAGTTGTAGTTGTTGTGTTGTGGTGGTAGAAATGGCTAAGGAGAGCCCCGTTGTAGTTAAGGACCTCATGTGTGAGGAGGAGGTCCATGGGAAACTGGAGAGATGGGTTTTGGGTAAAGGAAAGTGCCCCGGAAGGATTCTGTCTTCCAGACGGTCGACCCCTTTACCTCTCTCTGAGAAGGGTACGCCCTGGCACGTAAATCAAGAAACCCATTTGGGCCTTCGAAGGATTCGTTGGTAGCTTCGGGACTTTGGCTTGCGGCCAGAGACACTAGTAGTGCCCTAGTTTAGACCTGTGGGAAGCTAGCAGAATTGGAAAAGGAGAATGCTCCGCTTCATGCCGAGATTGAGACCTTGCGGGCAGACAAGGTAACTTCTGCATCCGTTGCGCAGGCCTCAGCCCAGAAGTTGAGTGATGTCACCCTAGTCGCCCAGACAGGAGGAGAAAGCCCATGCCTTAGAGGCTGAGCTTGATCATGCCCGAGCTGTGGCCAAATTCATGGAACAGCAAGAGGCTGTTGGTCATGCAGCCTGCCATAAGCAAATTGCTGCCTTGGAAAGTCAGCTCCAGACGTGTAAGGCCCTAATTTCGGCAGTGTGTCCAGAGCTGCTCTTGAGTTTTGCCCAGGACTTGTCTGAGGACACGTTGTCAGCAGACGCTCTGAATTCTGTTCCTCGAGGGAACTGGAACTCGTGCCCCACTCCCAGACAGGACAGGCAGTGGCAGGGAAGGTACTCCCGCAGTCAGCCCACTGCCCCAAAACCGTCTCCCGAGTCTGGTCCTCCCCGGGAAATGTCTGGTGGGTACAATCCCACGACTAAGGCATATTCCATGGACAGAGCCAGAGTCTGGAGCATGTTACGTTGCTGCAGACTGGACATGACCCAGTTTGACAAGCAGCCCACGTCGGAGCTTCTTGAAGCTCTAGACAAGCAACTGGCATCGGGTGGTAGACAGCCAGTCCAGGCCGTGACGAACGGCTCACCTCCGGCTAGACACTACCCAACTTTGGACTTTAAGGAATAGGGGTGCCCTCAGTCTAGGAAGCTTCCCCGCAAAGTTGTGGCCAAGTTGCGGCCAGACAAGTGGGGAAGGTTCTGGGTGAAGGCAGGCGTAGGGACCAAGGGAGGAAAGACTCCTGCCACCCTGTTAGTGGACTCTGGTGCGGCCTTGAATGTGCTGCACCCTAAATTGGTCAAGCACAGTGAACCCACACCCGAGCATGTCCAGCTCTCTGGATATGGGGGGGTCACCTTGCCCGAGTTTGGAAGGACATCCCAATGTCCATAGAGACGTTTTGTTTCCAACTTTGGGCTTGCAAGAACTTTGGCGAGGACGATGGTCTTTTGGGCATCAGTTTCCTGCAGGGAAACAGGCTCACTGTTGACTACGCAAACAGATTTCTGTGGAAGTTAGACCAGGGACCAGAAGAAATTTCGGCTGTGCACCATTGTGCTGCCATTAAGGCTCCTGCCCCTGTAAGATGTGTGACTAGTGACCCTTGGGTTAAGGCTTTCCTGGAGGTCTGGATTAAAAACAAAACCAAGTGCGGGACTGTAAAGGAGGCTTGTGTCCTAATCAAGGGCCGAGATCCCCCGCCTCAAAAGCAGTATAAGTACCCGACTGAGGCCGACGAAGGCATTGGGAAAACCATGGACGGGCTTCTCCAGTGGGATGTAATTACCCTAATGCAGTCAGTTTGCAACGCACCTTTGTGGCCTGTTTTAAAATCAGATGGCAAAACATGGAGGATGACTGTAGATTTCAGGGCTTTGACCTCTGTGACTCCTCCCGTAGCGCCGGTCATGGCAAAGTATAATGAAATCCTGTCTGCCATTGTGGCAGGAGCTAAATATTACAGTATCATTGATTTGGCCAACGTTTTCCATTCGATCCCTCTTCACGAGGCTTGCTGGTATAAATTTGCATTTACATTCCGGGGCCAACAGTATGTGTTTAAACGTACGCCCCAGGGCTTCCATTCCAGCCCAAGCATTTGCCAAGCGCATGTGGTTAGGATGTGGAACAAGCTGCAACCAGCTTCACAGTCCCACGTCTTATCCTACGTGGACGACATTTTAGTACATTCAGCCTCTGAGGAAAAGACACGGGAAATCACTCAGGAGGTGTTAGAAATCATTCGGGTCAGTGGCTTCAAGGCGAATAGGGAAAAGGCTCAGCTATACTGAAGTGAAATATTTAGAACTTTGCCTCGGCACTGACGGTTGCACTCCCGACGCGCAGCACATGGAGGTGATCACGAAGTTGCCGGCCCCCACAGATGTGCACTCCCTGCGTTCTCTACTGGGGACGTTCAACTTTTCTAGGGACTTTATAGTCTTTTGCTGTCAAAACAAAGCCTCTATATGCCCTATTAAAGAAGAACACCGAGTGGAACTGGGGACCTGCTCAGCAGCAGGTGTTTGCACAACTTAAAGAGGACTTAATGAAGGCGCCTGCTTTGGCGCACCCCAATATGGCTAAGCCGTTCCTTATCCAGTTAGCCACCTCTGACAGGAGTATAGGAGTGGTCCTATCACAACAACAGAATGGCACTCAGCATGTGATAGCTTATGCCTCCAAAAATCTGGATCCACATGAGACTAAATTTAGTCCTTGTGAAAAGACCTGTCTTGCTCTCATTTGGGCTCTAACACGCTGGGAGTTTATGATCGGAGGTGCCCGTATGATTGTCCAGACCCCCCCCCACGCCTCTTAAGTACATTGTTTCTGGGCAGATCCAGAATGGCCAGGTGTCTAACATCCGCATTGCCAAATGGACTGTGTCCCTAGTGTCACGTGGGGTGGATTTTCAGAAACAGCCGCAGGACCCGCCAGCTCCTTATGGTCTTTTCGTGACCGGAGCCATGCATGAGTGCCCTTTACCGCCTTTGACATTTAGTGATTGGCCAGTGGAATGGGGAGCCTCCCACAAGGAAGCTCAGTTACAAGGCTTTGTGTGTTGGTTTTGTGATAGGTCTTCCATGCACGTGGACAGAAGCCCACAGACAGGCTATGGAGCCATCCGCATCACAGACTCCTTCACCCTACAGGGAAAAGCCCAACCACACTGCTGCCAAGTGGCAGAGGTAGAAGCTCTGAAAGCTATTTTGGAGCACAAGCCGCTTGACTGGCCCCTGGTAATCTATACAGACTCAGACTGGACGGCTAAGGCTGCAACCGTCTGGTTACCAATCTGGCTCCAAAATGACCTTAAAACATCTGATGGGAAGCCCATTGCCCATCTAGAGAAATGGGTCCGTATTGCAGCCCTAATTGAGGAACAGGTCGCCCCTACATAGGTAGCTCACGTCAGAGGACACCAGAGAAAGGGGTACGGCTACCTGTATTTGGAACACCAGGGCTGACGCCATAGCAAAGGATGCAGCTTTGCAGGATGATGGGACCCCCATCGCCGCTATTAATGTGAACCCCAAGGAGCAGTTGATCCCTCCCATGTTTGATCTAGGGTTCCTGCAGAAAGGAGACTCTGAGATCTTGGACTTGGCCAAGAAGGGCTCAGACGAGTTTGGCCGGCTCAAGATCTCCCAGGTAGATAGAGTGTACTGGGCGATCGATGACAGTGGCCACGCCACTGGATCATGCCCAGGGACCTCAGCAGTGATGTCATTCAGTTCGTGCATGAGGGCATGAGGTGACTCTGGATCGGGTTTGGGACACCAGGTGGTAGCCGCAGGTTAAGCAGGACGTCTACCAGTGGGTGGATAACTGTTTGGCTTGCGCTATGGTCAACGCTGACCCCTCTGGTCCCAAGGCTCCCATCCAGCATCAGCACATCGAGGGTCCTTGGTTGCGCATACAAATGGATTTTATAGGTCTGCTTCCCACCACCCCGCATGGGAACAAATATTGCCTTACGGTTATCGATCCCTTCAGCAAGTGGATCGAGGCCTTCCCTTGTCGAGACTGCACTGCGAGCACAGCAACGCACTTGCTTTTTAATAATGTTTGGGCACGGTGGGGAGTGTCACGGGACCTTGACTCAGATGCCGGGCCCACTTAACCAGTGAGGTCACCCAAGAACTGTGCAAGGCCCTGGGCATTCACCAGCGTTTTCACATCGCCCACCATCCGCAAAGTTCAGGACACGTCAAAAGGACAAACCGCTCTCTGAAGGAAGCCCTTCGGAAAATGATGCATTCCTCCGGCAAAGACTGGGACCTCAAGCTACCCATCATCCTCATGGCCTTCCGAGGCACGGTAGCGTACCACGGCTTCACACCGCACATGGTGATGACTGGGCAGAAGATGCTGCTGCCCGAGGCATTCTGGATCAACACAGGTCTCCCCTCCGAGTTGGAACCTGTGGTTCTCAACAACGAGTGGGTCAGGAATTTAGTCAGCCATCTCAGCCAGGTACACTGACAGATCACTGCCCAGATGGGCAAGAACCTGCTCAAAATGGATAAGAGGTTGGGATGGGTCCACCGTCCTTGCCAGTGGGAGGAAGGTCAGTTGGTCCTCTATAGAAACTTCTATAGGGACAAACACTCCCTCACTGCCAGGTGGGTCGGCCCTGTCCCCATTGTCAAACGGATCTCACCTGCAGTCTACCAGGTGAGG
Organism: Iguana delicatissima; assembly: GCA_948472985.1. Taxonomy (NCBI): domain Eukaryota; kingdom Metazoa; phylum Chordata; class Lepidosauria; order Squamata; family Iguanidae; genus Iguana; species Iguana delicatissima. Next base: position 28,883 of record CAOKZL010002321.1, on the reverse strand, counting down.
ATCCCATGGAAGGGAGGAGACTGGCTCAATTTCTTCCACGTCTCTCAGTTGAAGGAGTGGAAGGGCCAACCAGTAGAACCAAAAGGGATCGTGGACGTAGAGTTACCAGAAGAGGGTGCTGGGAAGACTCCCATCAGTGTAGTTGCCCCTCAGATGTCTTTAAATTACAGAGAGATCCCAATCGTGAACTTGTCAGAGACGTTTGCCTCCATATATGAGGCGTTCGACAATGGTTGAACAGCCCCTGGTTTGTGGAGCGGAGATGGAGTGGCGACCCCTCTGAGCTCCCGGTCTGTGTAGATAGTTTTGCCTGGTATATAGTTCTGCTTGTTTTGGTATTGTTTAACTTGCTATTTCCTTTGTCAACTATTTCTTTCTTTTTAACCAGTTTGGGTGGGAGACCAAGCAGGGTCTCCTGGTTCTGAGGTAGATTGGGCCTACAGAGTCAGCCCTGATACCCTGAGTAAGGGCAGGTCCGACCGGGATGCCTGCCATCCCTGACATTGAGGGATGGTTTTGTGCAATGGTGTCCCTGGAAAGTACGAGCGTAGCAACGAGGGTTTAACAACCTTCTCAGTAGAACCAGGTCTGACTCTGGAGTACTGACCTACAGCCCAGAATGGTTTCCGCCATGGAGAGACCTCTCTCCCCTTTCTTTTTGCATGCTTGGACTGTTAGGGTGAGAACAGTCTTGGCCACCCCCTAGTTGGTAACTAAATTTGGCTGTGTATTTCAAAAGTGTATATCCACTCTCCGATGCCCCATAAGGGCCAGAGACCCACATAATTGGCAGGACGCTTGGCCCCAGTGCATTGTTTCCAATTTGCATAGGTTACATAGGCCCATCCACCCTGGACAATCTCCAGTAGCGTCAACGTCTGCTCCGGCAACGCGCAAGCACAGACTATGCTTGCATTAGATTGGTTTTAATTTCTCTCTTTTAACTGGTTTGGGGACCCGCGCCGCCAGGTGAAGGCCAGAGTATAGCCTAGTTCAGCTAAGACCAGAGCCCAACCTAGTCACGCTGAGCCAATGGGCATCATTGTCATTGCAAGCGGGGTTTCAGCAAGAGCAGCTTATGTGTGAATGTTCTAAACAAACTTCTCAGTGAAATACTTGAGGAAGCAGGATTTACAGGCCCGAAGCTACCCCAGAAGATACCCTTGCATGGAGGCCCCCTCTACCGAGGTGTGGGACCCCTGTCTCCTCCATGTTAGCACCTTTGCCTGGTATTTTGTTAAAAACCATTGAGGTTCCCATCATTGCTGGATTTCGTAATTTGAACCCAATTCCCAACAGGCTCCCTGCCGTTAATTTGCATTAAATGTTCGCATTTGTTATAACCCATGCCAGTCTTCTCTCCCGCGAAGCAATAGGTCGATAGCCAAGGCCATCCCCGGATCCATCCGCCACCTCCAAGGCACGGGGGGGGGGTCCAGCTACTCCACGGTTCCAGTCGAGGAGCCAAGCCCGTGAGCCGCTCCCCAACGAACTCATTAACTGTGCTGCTCGCATTCCGGATTGTAAAGCCTGTTTCCAACTTGGACTATTCCTGTTGCCTATTTTGCAAACCTGCTCCTGCAAAGAGCTAGCATGCTTCGGCTAGCTCAACCACGAACTTGGACATTTTACGATCCCTGCTTTATCCAGACTCTTTGCTGTGGTTCCAGCCCCATTGGAGCCACCAACATGCCTGCATTCTCCAGACCCCGAACTTTCCTGTTTCCGGGGGGGGGGGTGCAGAGACTTTGCCTATGCCTTACCTCCCAAGAATTACGGACTCCTGTTTGTATTGCCTGCACTTGGACACTGAAACTGTCTGCATTATTTGCAAGACTGCCTAATTTGCCTGCTTGTCTCCACTTTTTGATTGTCAATATTACCTGCGTCATTTGCTTTTGGACTACTCGTTGGTCATTTAACTTGTCCATGCTCAGCCCAAGCGACAGCATATGTTGGATTATTTTTGGAATTGCCCGCATTCACTCTTCATTGGATTCTTGCTTGTCTTGCAGACAACTTCATGGTCCAGAAGGTGGAAGAGGCCACAAGTGGATCAAATATTCTAGATCTAATCCTGACCTACAGGGATGACCTTGTTAATGAGGTAGAAGTGGTTGGATCTTTAGGGGGGAGTGACCATGCCCTAGTGGAATTTGGCATTCAGTGGGAAGGAGAAGATAAGGGTAGCCAAACACTCATCTTAGATTTTTAAAAAGTGGACTTCTGTAAACTTAGGGAGCTGCTGGCTGGAATTCTGTGGTCAAGAATAGTGAAAGGGAAAGGAGTTCAGGAGGCATGGGAGTTCCTTAAAAAGAAGATATTGAAGGCACAGTCTAAAACTGTGTGCAATAAGGAGGAAAAATGGAAGGCATCTGAAGAAACCAGAATGGTTGACTAAAGAACTCTCAGCTGAGCTAAGTGTTAAGAGAAACATGTATAGGAAATGGAAGAAGGGGGAAACCACCAAAGAAGAATTTAAGCAAGTAGCCCAGAGATGTAGGGAGGAAGTCAGAAAGGCTAAAGCACAGAACGAACTTAGGCTGGCCAGAGACATTAAAAACAATAAAAAGGGCTTTTTTAAATACGTCCGCAGCAAAAGGAAAAAGAAGGGTCGCTGCGCAGAGAAGATGGTGAATTACTCACAGGGGGAAGAGAAAAGGCAGAACTACTTAACACCTTTTTTTGCCTCAGTTTTTTCCCAAAAGGATACAAGCACTCAACCTGGTGGTTGGGGACCTGGTGAGGAAGCAGGAGAAATGAGGCACATAATAGGTAGAGAGGTGGTACAGGAATACCTGGCCACACTGGATGAATTCAAGTCTCCAGGGCCAGATGAATTGCATCCTAGGATATTAAAAGAGCTGGCAGAGGTCATTTCGGAACCGCTTGCTATAACCTTTCAGAAATCTTGGAGGACAGGAGAAGTTCCAGCAGACTGGAAGAGGGCAAATGTTGTCCCCATCTTCAAGAAGGGAAAAAAGAGGACCCAAATAATTATCGCCCAGTCAGCCTGACATCAGTACCCGGAAAGATCCTGGAGCAGATCATTAAGCAGTCAGTTGCTAATCACTTAGAAAGCAAGGCGGTAATCACGAGAAGTCAACATGGATTTCTCAAAAACAAGTCATGCCAGACTAATCTTATCTCTTTTTATGATAGAGTTACTAGCTTGATAGATGAAGGGAATGCTGTGGATGTAGCATATCTTGATTTCAGTAAGGCCTTTGACAAAGTACCCCATGACATTCTTGCAAAGAAACTAGTAAAATGCGGGCTGGACAGGGCTACTGTTAGTTGGATTTGTAATTGGTTAACCGACCGAACCCAAAGAGTGATCACGAATGGCTGCTTTTCATCCTGGAGAGAAGTGACTGGTGGGGTACCACAGGGTTCTGTCCTGGGCCCAGTGCTGTTCAAAATTTTTATCAATGACTTGGATGAAGGAATAGAGGGCATGCTCATCAAATTTGCAGATGACACCAAATTGGGAGGGGTTGCTAATACGCCAGAGGACAGGATCAACATTCAAAATGACCTGGATAGATTGGAGAGCTGGGCCAAGGCTAACAAAATGAAATTCAACAGAGAGAAGTGTAAGGTCCTACACTTAGGTAGAAAAAATGGAATACAGAAATATAGGATGGGGGACACGTGGCTGGATAGGAGTACGTGTGAAAGGGATCTAGGAGTCTACATAGACCACAAGCTGAACATGAATCAGCAGTGTGATGTGGCAGCCAAGAAAGCCAATGCAATTCTCGGCTGCATCAACAGTAGTATGGTGCCTAGATCGAGGGAGGTACTGGTACCATTCTACTCTGCTTTGGTTAGACCTCATCTTGAATACTGTGTCCAGTTCTGGGCACCCCAATTCAAGAAGGACATGGTCAAGCTGGAGCAAGTCCAGAGGAGGGCGACCAAAATGGTGAGAGGCCTGGAAGCCATGTCCTATGAGGATAGACTGAGAGAGCTGGGTATGTTTAGTCTGCAGAAGAGAAGGTTAAGAGGGGACATGATAGCCATGTTTAAATATTTGAAGGGATGCCATGTAGAGGAAGGAAAGGGCTTGTTTTCTGCTGCTCCAGAGACCAGGACAAGGAACAATGGATTCAAGCTGTAGGAAAGGAGATTCCACCTGAATCTCAGGAAGAACTTCCAGACAGTCAGGGCTGTCCGGCAGTGGAATCTGCTGCCTCAGAGTGTAGTAGAGTCTCCTTCCTTGGAGGTTTTTAAGCAAAGGCTGGATGGCCATCTGTCGGGAGTGCTTTGAGGGTGTTCCTGCATAGCAGGGGGTTGGACTGGATGGCCCGTGTGGTCTCTTCCAACTCTACATTTCTATGATTCTATGATTACCGTGAACTGGCCTGGCCTTTGGATATCATTTTGATATCATAATTCGGCCCTGTTCTGCCACGAGCCAAGTGTTTGTGAGGCCACCAAACAAGTGCGAAGCTAGGCATGGCTATATTTATTACACCAAGGCAAGCCAGATACTGCCAGAAGTGCTTTAGGGGACCTCCCGAAACAAACACCTTCATCACAGAAAACAAAGAGACCTCCGCCCTGAGAGGGCACCCTGGCGAGCTAAGTGTTTAACTGCCAAGCTAGCCGCATCTACATACTGGCCATACTATTGTCAATTCGGTCTATAACTCAATCATGTAAATTCTGACCTTTCGGAGACATTGTCTCCAGCCCAAAATGCATTGTTTTCGCCCAAGACCAGACTAGCCCACGGTCATTCCTTCCCCTATAAAAATCCCCAGCTCCGAGAGCTCCTCGGACTGCTCGGACTGCTGGGATTTCTCGCTCGGAATGCTCGGACTTCATTGAACTTCCATCCCGCTTTGCTGCTGCTGCGAGCTCCCCTTGGCTGCCACACCAGGTTTCCTTCTCTCTTCAATTGGGTTGCCCCAGGACTGCGAGACTGGTGACATATCACCTATTCCCCTAAAGCTCTATTTCCTATTTCTAGTTAGCAGTGTGTTTGTGTTTTTCTTAATAATTACTTAATAAATATTATTGCTAGTTTGAACTATTTTTGTCTGCTCACTGACCCGACGCTGTATACAGAGGGTAAATGATCCCCGCTAAGTTATCCTGCCTCTTGTTAGTCAAGAGAGTGCTCCAGCTAATTTCCCCATCTTTGCTTGTTGTTGTTTGGTTATTTGGGAGCCCCTCCCAGGGTAACACCATCTCTTCCTGGTGATTTATTTCTCCTAAGTGCTATGACTGCAGCTTTCACTTCACTTTCTAAAATTGGTGCTTCATCTTCATATGGTTCATCCTTGAATGAATCTGTCAACCTGTCATCTCTTTTATATAGTTCTTCTATGTATTGTTTCCACCATTTTTTTATTTCTATTTGGTCATGTAATGTGTTCCCATGATCATAGAGCATCCCCACACTTTGTGTAAATTTTTCTTTGATTTCTCTAATTTTGTGGAAGAGGTCTCTTGTTCATCCTTTTTTGTCATCACCTTCTTTTTCTTTGCACTAATTATTATAGTAGTTCTCCTTGTCCCATTAGTCATTGAACTGTTCCACTCAGGGTTCTGATTCTATTTTTGTCACCTTTTACTTTTGTTTCTTATCTGTCCTGACAACTTTAAGAGTTTCATTCATCATCTATCGAGGCTTCTTTTTCTTTTTGGCTACAAATGGTATCTGTTTGCATTCTTCCCTGGCAATGTCCCTGCATTCAGTCCAGAACACTTCTAGCTCCTAGTTAATCAAGCTTAATAGCGTAAATCTCTTTTCCAGATTATCTTTAAATTCTATGGAGATGTTCTTCAGTTTGTACGTTTGCCATGATGGTTGATTTGGTGTTCTTTTTTTAGCTTTAGTCTGACTTTTGCTGTTAAGTACATCATGGCCCGTGCCACAATCTGCTTCTGGTCTTGTTTTTGCACAGACAATGGAGATTCTCCATCTTCTGCTTCCAATTATATGGTCTGTTTGATTTCTATATTCTTGAGTTGCTTGAAAAATCTGTTTGTGGTGAACAAACTGGTGAACTCACAAAATTAAGCCAGTCAGTTTCTGCTTCATTGCTTGACCAAATTTTCCTACAATCTTTGATTCTGGTCTGTTTCCTACTTTTGCATTGACATGATTTGGTTAGACTTTGCATTGTTTCCTTTGACTGCTTTTGCTATAATTCTCCTCACTATAAATGTCACTTCATTTCTTCTTAGATCTTAATTTCCAGAGTAAAATACTGGAAAAATTATCTGACTCAAAATGTCCTTTTCCTGTCCACATTAGCTCCCTCACCTCAAGTATTGCAAACATTATGCCTTCCATTTCTTATTTTACAATATACAGCTTTCCCCGATTCATGTTTCTCACATTCCATGTTCCTATAATATGGGTTATGCAGCTTCAGACTTTCCTTTTCCCTGTGAGCATCTCAACAGATGAACATCCTTTCAGCTTGATTTCAGTTGCATTATTAGCCACAGCGCTACTTGTAACTGTCACCTGTTCTCCCCCAGTAGCTAGAAGTCTCCTCTTTTGGCACTTTCTCTTGTTTCATTTTGGACTGTCTTATCATAGGTTTTTCTTGTAAATGATCTTCAAAGGAAGCTTCACCCACCTCCTTCCAAATATTAGCTTTGGTGGCTGTGTCTCTGCCAGTGCCACCTGCCAGTACTGCTTCTGCCTGGTACCTGTTTGGCACATTTAGTCTGGCTCCTCAACAAAAGCCTATCTGATATGGGAGACCCTAAAGTATAGCCTCTTGTTTCACAAGAGCATGCTATCCCACCAAAGTAGTGCCATTGGTGGTTCAAACTGGGTAGCATGCCAAAAAATCTAGCAAATGGGTAATACAAAAAATAGAAGAACGGAAAAAGAAAGGCCAGCCAGTCCCTCACATCATCCCAACATCCCTCCCTGCATCCATATGCTACAAGTTACTAACGCTGCCTTGAATTTGCTAGATTAAACCATTTTATTGCTAATTATATGTCACACAACTTTCCCTGGGTTGAAAAATACCAGCTTATTATGCAAATTCACAGAAAACTGCCAGAAACAGTGTAAGACTCAGTGTTTGCAACGACCTTTATACAGCATATGTGTGGAAAAAACAGCTTGCTCTTGTTCTGTGAGCTAATTTCAGCTTTTCTTTTAGGGACAATTATACAGGTAGGGCAAGGGGCCTTTTCCCTGACACAAGAGGTCATGGTACCAAAAGAAGCAATTGTTGGGGCAGGTGAGAGTAGACTGGCCACCATCAAATACTGCCTGAATGAAGGTCTGGATACAGGTTTGAGAAGAGTCATGGCATTGGAGGACTCTGCCAATTCACAGTGAGTGGCATGAACTCAATTTAAAACTTTAAATAAAGTTCAAGTACTGAAATAATTCCCAAAATATTCAGTACAAAACAATAATAGACCAAAGGCAGGATTACTCCTGATTGCTACTTGACGTAATGATAACTTTATAGCTCCTATTTATATCTAGGGTTGTCCTTTTCAAACACAGGGAAACGGACAAATCATCTTAGAAGAAACAAACAGAGAGCTATGGTCAACTCTAACATACTCTATAAACTGATAAACTATAACCACCCCTCCAGTATATCCCCTATTCTAAAAGTTTATAAGGTCAAAATCATGCCTATTCTATCCTACGGGGCAGAATTGTGGGGTCAAATGAAAGTACCACTTTTGGAGCAGGCACAGAGCTGCTGCTTAAGGAGGATACTAGGAGCAGATAAGAACACTCCGGCTCAAGCAGTAAGAGCAGAATTAGGGGCACATTCTATTCAGTGCCAGGTTTTGATAAAAGTTTTTAACTACTGGCTAAGGATCCTCAAAATGGACCCAGGAAGACTCCCTAAGCTTTGCTTAGATGAACAGTTAGATCTCCAGCATTCAAATTCCTGGATATGCCAGCTGTTCCAACTAATGCACCAGCTTGGCTTTTCCCCGTCTTATTTATTATCTTGTGGACACTCAGCACAGGAAATATTAAAACAAAGAATTTTGGACATCAGTGCCCAAACAGATATAGCTTTGCTGGCCGGTTCGAAGTCTCTAAATTGGTTAGCCAAAAATAAAACTATATTTGGTCTAGAAAAGTATCTTAGGCTGAACCTAACACAGAGACAGAGAATAGCTTTCACCAGAGCTAGATTTGAACAACTTAATTCTATGGTAAGAATAGGACGGTTTCGAAAAATTCCATACCATGAAAGAACATGCATCTGTGGTGCATCAGCCATAGAGGATATTGTGCATATACTGTTTGATTGCTGTATATATACCAAGGTGAGATCCCAGTACTTACAACCACTTCTGGTTAGAATGACCAATTGGGATCCAACTGTTAGATTGACCTATTTTCTTTCCAGAGAGAATTCATACTCAGTCCACAGGATTGCAAAATTTATTATAAAAGCTGCCTACCTGAGAGATCTTTTTATCACACAAAATGGGGTCCCCTGTCATGGCGATGAGCTTATTTAAATGTTAGGACTGAATTTTTATACTTGTTATTTTATCTTTCTTGTTTACCATGTATTTTACTTCATATATCAAACTCACTATTTATTAAGTTTAAGTTTATGTGTTTTAATTATTTTAGTTAATTTTATATGAGCTGAGTCCATTTGTATGTAATTTTTATATCTGTATTTTTGTATTATGTATTATATTTTTATTGTTGATATGGTCAGCTGACTAATCAATAAATGATGATGATGATGATGATGATGATGATGATGATAACTTTAAAACTGGAAACAAAGTGAAACTGAACTAAAAGCAAGAAGGGAAGCTTCCTGATTGCATGTAACTGCAACTAAAATCAAAAAGGAGAATTAAACTAAATTAAATCTTTATGCCTGAGGGTTCATATATCAAAAATATTACATTGTATAACTAGGAAACATCATCTAAAGACAAGCACAGATATATCTCAGGATACATCAGGGGCATTTCTTTTGGGAAACAGGAAGTGCTGTCACCCTGTTTACTGGGGGTCCCATGAGGGACTCCAAACATGCTCAAATATTAGTGGGGAAAATTAGCTCAGAGCACAAGTTAGCAAAACAAGAGGCAGGGCAACACAGCAGAATCTTTAACCCAATGTCTACGGGGTCAGGTCAAGTCAAGAAGCACACCAAATATGAAAGAATAACAGTGATTTTATTAAATACAGGCAAACAGTGTATGCAACACAATCACACAAGTAACTATAGAAAATAAAGGTGTTAGCAGTGTAGAGGAGTTTGAGGGTTGTTGAATTGGGTGATACTATACCTGTCCGAAGCCCGGGGAAGATCACAGAGGAGGTCCGTAATTGCGCAGTCTTGGACGGAGACTGAGGGGACAGCTCGGCGGATGAAGCGTCAGCAAGGCATGATGGAAGTTCAGAGCAATCCAAGGAAGTTCTCGGAATTGGGGGGTTTTATAGGGTTATATATATATGTATGACCTTAGGTTGGTCTGTACTTTGGGAGAGAACAATGAGGTTTGAGCGCAAGACAATGTCTCTGAAAGCTCAGAATTTAGCATGATTGAATCAAGTCCGAATCGACAGTGGAATGGCCAGTATGCAGATGCAGCGCACTTGACGGTTAAGCGTCTAGCTCGTCAAGTTGTCTGCTCGGGGCAGGGGGCTCTTTGTATTAGCATGCCTCTTTAATGAGGTGTTTGTCTGGGCAGATCTCCTAAAGCAAAGATCTGGCTGAGTCTGGCCTGCCTAGGTGGAGAAAGGAATGTTCAGCAGTTAATGGCCATGCCTAGCTCTGTGCTTGTTTGGGGGCCTCACAAACACTTGGCTGAGGGTGACACAATGGGGCCGAATTGTGATATCAAAACGATATCTAATATCTTCCGAAGCTAGGCCAGTTCACGGTGATAACAGTGCCATTTTATACGAGTACATTTATACTAGTAGGGCTGGCATAGAGCGCTCTACCTGTCCTCTAAGATCATGAAAAAGAACATTAGCTGTCTGTGCTGCTACCATTGTAAAATATAAGGGCAATCACACTACATTAAATGTTTCAGTTTCTAATATTTGAAGAATGAAGCAGCAATCATTTCCTACTTGGGATGACCAAAACAAATAGCTTGAAAATAGACTAGGAAATCTTTCTCCAAAGAGTGGGTGCTTCAAACATTGCTATGATTTAATCCATTTGTTAAAAACAATTATTCTACTACGTGTTACTTAGAAACATTCATTGGCTGTCTTAGATATTTTGTATTTTATGACATCATCTTATTGTTGTGGATTACTAATAGAAAATTCTCACCTTCCTGTCAGAACTATAATCTGTTGAGTTCTTTGGAAGGTGCTATGATACTGAAACCTATTTGAAACCATCAAATATCATTTTAGAATATTTATATATTGAAAGTTTATCAGTGACATTGTTCTCTGAACAGCTCATAGCCATAATGTATATAAATACAAAATTAACATTTTTCAGACTGAAGAGGTATCAAAACAGGCAGCAGAAATAGAGATAAAACATTCACACTGTTGAAAACATGGATAACAGATGAGTGGCAGTAGATTCAAATCATTAAAATTACAGATTTCAGATGTCACTACCCTGATACACAAGAAATTCATGAAAGGGGAAGACCACTGAGATAACCACTGAGATAAGCAACGAAATGACTTGCTTCAGTGACTTCCCATTCCCAGAGGATTGCCCCAACTATCTGCACCACTTTGTACTCCTGAAGTACCTCAGGGCATATGCAGAACATATCCAGCTTCTTGACTATATACACTTAAAGATGATGAGAACACATTTGGTAGATATTTTGTTAAATAGATGTTTTTCAAGAATCAAGCTAGGGAAGTCTTCCAACCAGCCACAGTAAGGCTTTGAATGCATACATAAAGCATAAGAGCATGGTTTCCCCATCAGTCCCTGTTTTCAGTTATAACTATCAAATTACATTGGTATCATGAATTTAAACCATATTGAAACATTATGAGTATAAGAAGATATTTCATACAGTTGGAAGAGACCCCAGGGGCCATCCAATCTAACCCCCTGGCCTGCAGGAACACACATCAAAGCACTCTCAACAGATGGTCATCTAGCCTCTACTTAAAAACCTCCAAAGAAGGAGACTCTACTACACTCTGAGGCAGCATATTCCACTGCTGGACAGCTCTGACCTTCAGCAAGTTCTTCCTGTGCTTCAGGTGGAATCTCCTTTCCTGCAGCTTGAATCCATTGCTCCTTCTTCTAGTCTCAGGAGCAGCAGAAGACAAGCCTGCTCTCTCCTCAATATGACATCCCTTCAAATATTTAAACATGGCTATCATGTCCCCTCTGAACCTTCTCTTCTGTAGACTAAACATTCCCAGCTCCCTAAGCCGTTTGTCATAGGGCTTGGCTTCCAGACCCTTCACCATTTTGGTCACTGTCCTCTGGACACACTCCAGCTTGTCAATATCCTTCTTAAGCTGAGGTGCCCAGAACTGGACACAGTATTCCAGATGAGGTCTAACCAAAGGAGAATAGAGTGATGCTACCACCTCCCTTGATCTAGACACCATACTCCTGTTGATGCAGCCAAGAATTGCATTGGTTTTCTTGGCTGTCGCATCACACTGCTGACTCATGTTCAGTTGGGGGTCCACCAAGACTCCTGGATCCCTTTCACACATACTGTTATCCAGCCACATGTCCTCATCCTATACTTACGCATTCCATTTTTTCTGCCTAAGGGTAGGACCTTACATTTCTCTCTGTTGAAGTTCATTTTGTTAGCTTTGGCCCAGCTCTCCAATCTGTCAAAGTCATTTTGAATTTTGATCCTGTCCTCTGGGATATTAGCAACCCCTCCCAATTTGGTATCATCTGCAAATTTGATCAGCATGCCCTCTATTCCTTCATCCAAGTCACTGATGAAGACGTTGGATAGCACTGGGCCCAGGACAGAACTTATGGCACCCCACTAGTCACTTCTCTCCAGGATGAAAAGTAGCCATTGGTGAGCACCTGTTGGGTTCAGTCAGTCAACCAATTACAAATCCACCTAACAATAGCTCTGTGCAGCCTGCATTTTACTAACTTCTTTGCAAAAATGTCATGGGGAACTCTGTCAAAGGCCTTACTGAAGTCAAGAAATCCTACATCCACAGCATTCCTCTCACCTATCTAGCTTGTAACTCTATCGTAAAAAGAGATAAGATTAGTCTGGCATGCCTTTTTTTCTTTTAGAAATCCATGTTGATTTGCTGTATTAGACCAGTCTTCCAATTAGTCCAGTTTCCTGTTTTCTAGTGTGGCCAAGCCAGATCCCTCTGGGAAACTCACAAACAGAGTTTGCAATCCATAGTCCTCACTTGCAATCTATCCTCAGTTTCTGACATTCAGAAGCATTGTGCCTCTGAAAATGGAACTTCTCTTAATTTTGCATGTCTAATAACCACTGCCATCTGTTAATTTGGCTGTGTGGCTTGTAAGCCAAAGAAACTAAAATTTTATCATGTGTCAGTGAATTTCATGCATTATTTCACCATTGTGAAATACTTTCTAACGTACTTCTGAATACTTTGAGATAAACATCCTGTTACAGTTTGCCTCAAAGAGTGCAAAGCCTCAGAACTTCCAGGTTGGCATGGTACTCGTGGCTTTGTCCCTAAGTGAGTGCTGCTGAGGGACAGGGTGCTGAGCAAGGTAGGAGCCAGCTTAGTATTCTTCAAACTGGCTGAAATGTCTCCCAGGCAAGGGAGATTCAGAAAATCACCCCATTAGTCCAGATTCCTAATCTGGGCTCAAAGGAAACTGAAGACAGGACGCCACAAGTGTAGGAGGACTGGAGAGGGGTATGGAAACCATCACAACTCACAGTGCTGCTGCAACCATTTTGTGGAATGAGCATCACAGTCTGACTTTCTTAAGTGGACCTGGAAGTCTCTCAGCTGATGGGATCAACTTAACTTCACAAGTAATACTTCTGTGCCTTTAAATGCCTTAATCTCAACAGGCACTTTTAATACATGAATAACAGACAACAGGCTCACTACAGACCGAGTTAAAACTCTCACTTCACAAGCTATTTGAAAATGAGCACTGAAAATTGTCTTAACTGGATCTGTACTGTGCTTAAGCCTTTAATATTTTTAATAGTCTCTTAAAATTTAAAATTTAAGTGGACATATAAGACATGCCAGATGGTGGGAATTAGCTTTTGTTTACCTTTTGTTTACCTTTTCTGTTTCTGTTCTGTCTCCACTGCTGTCAAGGAAATAACAGGTAATGGACCTCATTTGAACTCTGAGGTGTTATTTCCTAACTGGCTGCCCCAACAGAGAATTTTGCTTAAATAATAACAGAGCATTCTACTGTCCTCTAGTGGCAGACAGGAATAACTACAAGTGAGTTATAAATGAACCACATGAATTGTCAAAGTTTTAAGAAACCAAAATAACTTCAATAAGAGTTACAAGGCAGATGCAAACTTTAATCTACAAAAAAGAACCTAAGTATAGCCATCCAGAAAAGGAGATACAACACAGATTATTTTAGATGACCTTAAAAGTATGAGGGAGAAGGGAAAAGAACTCGGAGATGATATGAATCAGATAAGCAAAGACATCAAACAAAATTTAAAAATCCAGTTGCGAACAGAGAGGAGGAGAGTATGAGACAACTCAATAAAGATTAATTAACTTCAACTGAAATTTATTACATCTAAGTGGAACTAAACATATTAAGCAGAAAAGACTGGTGAAATGAAAGAGAGACGTACCTGTAGAAAAACAGGTGGCACCGGGGAGAAAACAGTGACAACAGCGTTATGGCAGTTTACTTCTGAAAGACAGCAGGGAAAAATGTCTTTGTTAATTTCTCTGTTAAGCAACATAACCAGCTGAAAAATTTAAGAAAACAATGAAGAGCGGATGACACGAATAAAGCCGCAGGTGGAAAGTTTGAAAGCATGAGCAGAGAGATCTTTGAATGAGATTAGGAAATGGAGACAACTTGAGGTTGGGACTCAAAGAGACTTACAATAATTAAAAGGGGTATAGTTAAAAACAAAGGAATACAAAGGAATACAAAAGTTGAAACACAATTAAACAATCAACAACAATTGAATCAAAGTTAAATACATAATTAAAACCCAAACACCCATACATTCAGCAACTTCAGCACAATTAACAATATCCAGCACCTTTTATCAGACAGGCCATAATCACATGTTGAACACCTGTTAAAATAAAAGTGTCTTCACTTGACTGTAGAAAGAAAGTAGGGAAGTTGACAATCTGACTTCTCTGGGACGGGAGTTCCACAACCTGGGAGCAGCCTCTCCTCTCCTGTGTTCCCATCAGCTGTATCTGTGAAGGTGGTGGGACAGAGAGAAGCTCCTCTCCAGACAATCTTAAAGCCCAGGCTGGTTTGTAGGGAGAATACAATCTCTCAAATAACCTGGACCTCAGCCATGTTTGGCCTCAAAGGTCATCACCAGTACTATGAATTATGCCCAGACACAGCCAGGCAGCCAATGGAGCTGTTGCCACAAGGCAGTTGTGTGATCCCTGTAGCCAGTCCCAGTTAACAATCTGGCTGTGCCTCTTTGGACAGTTGAAGTTTCCAAACACTTTTCAAAGGCAGTCCTGCATAGAGAATGTTACTGTAATCCACCTGGGATGTAACCAACGCATGTGTCACCGTGGCCAGATCTAATGTCTCAAGGAACAGTGGGTACAGTTGGCACACAAGTCTTAACTGTGCAAATGCACTCCTGGCCACTGCTGAAACCTGGGCTTCCAGGCTCAGAGTTGAATTCAGGAGCACCCCCAGGCTGCAACCCTGCATCTTCAGTGTAACCCCATCTAACACAGGCTAGATTCTTGTTCTCTGTTCTGCCTTTCAACTGACCAGGAACATCTCCATCTTCTCTGGATTGAGTTTCAATTTGTTCGCCCTCATTCAGTCCATTACTGATGATAGGTACAGGTTTAAGAACAAAACAGTTTCCTTGGTTTGTGGTGGGAAGAAGTAATAAAGCTGAGTGTCATCTGCATACTAATGGCACTGAAGCCCAAAACTCCAGACAATCTGTCCCAGCAGTTTCATGTAGATGTTAAATAGCATGGGGGACAGAACTGATCCTTGAGGGACCCCACAGGCCAAAGGCCAATGAACCATATAGGAGTCCCCCAGCACCACCTTCTGGGTTCATTCCCTCCAGGAAGGAACAAAGCTACTGTAAAACGGTGCCCTCAAGTCCCATCCCTGCAAGGTGACCCATAAGGATACCATGGTTGGTGGTATCAAAAGCCACCAAGAGGTCTAGCAGAACACTCAGGGACACACTCCCCTTGTCTAATTCCCAGTGTAGGTCATCCACCAAGGCAATCAAAGCTGTCTCTGTCCCATAGATAAGCCTGAAGACAGACTGCACATCTCTTTATAAACATGCCTTCCTTCCTCACTTGAAGAAGCCTATACTGGCAGTAATTAGTTTTATAGCAGTAAATTAATCTAGTCTTCCTGTGCCGGAACTTCAGGCTCACTAGGTCACCAGAGTGCTTAATGGTAAGAAATGTAAATTGGAAGCAAAAGTACTATGACTTTAGGTAGCTTTCAATAATTTGTTAACAGATTTTTAGATGTTCCTCTGCAATTATGTGTGCCGGAACTTTTTTTGTAGATGATATCACTGGAGTCTTATCAAGTTGCTAAATCATGATTAAATATTTTGGTCTCATTACACCCATAAACATGCAATGTGGAAGACTGGAAATGTTTCTATGGAACCTCATTACCTATTGTAATGATTAATTCTTTGATTTCAACCTATACAGTCCAACTTCCTGCAAAGAATATCTATATATACATTTATTCAATATTTCTGAGACATCCTAGAATTCATGACAAGACTGTCTTAGGAACATTCTATGGAGCTTAATAGTTGTTAGAAAATGAAAAATTAATTCATTGTCATAAAGTCTAGGAATTGAGAAGTAAAATTTCCAGAAATTGTGAAGCTGTTGAATAAAACACTTCTTTTCTTTTCATCATCATCAGCAGCAGCAGCAGCAGCCTTTATTGAAATCCACAAACCATAAGGCACATCACTATCATTAAAATACATTTACATCATTAAAACACATTTGTTTATTTAAAATATATTTTAAAAAACAAATTACAATGCTTAATAACTTAAGGGAATACCATTAACACACGTTTCTTACAGATCTAAAATGTATATATCCTCTAAGAGGATCTTAAGTTAAATTAAGACCATTAAAATTGTGTAAATCGTGTTCATCACATAATAATCATCCTAGCCATTCATCTGTAATTAAATAACCATCACTTCATACCAAAGGGGGCCTAGGTAACTGTAACATTTATAGAATTGTTTTACAGGTGTTAGCAGCTGATACAAAAAAAATTGCTACTTCCTCAGTTACCCTTTTAGCAGAGTTACCCAATAAATATTTTAGAAATCAATTCCAGGATCCTCCTGGGTACTTTCTTATCAGTCTCAGGCTCTTTCCGCACCAGGCAATTAGAACAGAGCAGGGCATCCTCTCATGGAGGTCGTCTACACTTTGAAGTAGACTAGGAGCGGACTACTTTCCGGAGATCCGCACCTCAGTCCGCTCCAAAACGACCCCAAGTGGTCCTCCAGCGTGTTTTCTAAAGACCGGAAAAAACAGGTCTTTATTTTCCTGGAACGCGCCATTGCGTTCCTGCTCCCTTGTGCAGATTCACAGCCTCGCACCAATGCGAGCCTGCGATCTGCAGAGGGCGGGCTTTAGGCATGGTGAGCTTCAGCGGTTGGTCAAGACCCATGACCAACTGGAAGCTGCCATTTTGGAAGCTGGGAGCTGCCATTTTGGAAGCTGGAAGCCAGAGCAGTGCAGATCTACAGACCTCACACTGCTCCGATTCGCCCTAGACCAAGGAGGAGCCCTGCGGAAGGGCTTCAGGGACAGTCTGCGTTGCTTTGGACCCCAGAAGAAGCGGCAGGTAACAGCACAGAGCGATTCCCTCGCCTCATGCGGAAAAAGCCTCAGTCAGCCATCTTTGTTGAAGGAATATTCAAAGAGGACATGTTATATGGATACTTTTCCCTCTCCACAGTCACCTGCAAAAAGGAATAGGAATATACTCTCTGGGGCCAATTTTGCAGGATGACCATCCTGAGACTTAACAAATGCTCCTAGCTCATTTAGATACAAACTAAACAATGTGGGAGCTAGGATGCATCCTTTACGAACTCACACACACACACTTTTGATAGAAATGGTTAAGAGTGCCTTTGGGGCTACACCTTACCTGTATAATGGTGTTAGACTATAACCTCCTGATTATATAGCCAGTTAGTTTTACCCATAGCCTGCCTTGGGGTATGGAATCAAAGGCCCTTTCCGCATGTGGGGAAGGAACCGCGTGAAAACGGGACTCACCAGATTTCTTCAGCATCCGATTGAGTCCGTCAGGATGAGGAGCAGTGCGAGCTCGTCACTCCACACTGCTCCGGCATCCAAAATGGCGGCTTCCGGTTGGTAGAGGCTCTCCACCAACTGAGAAGCTCACCAGCCTAAAGCCTGCCCCTGGAGCGCATGCCTGTAAATCTGCACCAGAGCGCGGCAACAGACTGACATGGAGTCACGTGCTCCATGCTTTTTAAAAACCTCTTAAAAGAGGTTTTTAAAAAGCACACTGCACGACCAGTTCCGGTCACTCCGAACCGGACTGAAGTGCGGAACTATGAAAAGTAGTCCACCCCAGTCCACTCCATGGTGCAGAAGACCTCCATCAGAGGTCACTCTGCACCGTCTTACTAGCCCAGTGTGGAAAGGGCCAAAGTCAGCCATCAAATACATAAAGACAAGGAGAATATGATCTTAAATGTTTTTCAACTAGATGACTTAAGATTATACAGTTATCTATTGTTGACTTCCCTCTTCTAAAACCTGCTTTTTCCTCCCCTAAGAATTTTTCTTATTCTATCCACTCCTGGAGATGGTTATTTAGATATTGTGCATAAACTCTACTCATTATCAATAA
Organism: Iguana delicatissima; assembly: GCA_948472985.1. NCBI lineage: Eukaryota > Metazoa > Chordata > Lepidosauria > Squamata > Iguanidae > Iguana > Iguana delicatissima. Next base: position 10,854 of record CAOKZL010002321.1, on the reverse strand, counting down.
AAGACTTATTGGTCAATAGTTTTTGGGATTGTTCTTATCTTCCTATATCTTGATAGTGATACCACGTGACGGGCTATCTGGGAGTTTGACTGTTCGAATGATGTGTGTAAACAGAGTTGCCAACAATAATACCCACCATGAGGTTCTTTTAGGACTTCTGGCATTATTAAGTCAGGCCCAGGTGCTTTTCCAGGTTTAATTAATGATATTAAACCCTTAATTTCTTGTTGCATCACTGGGAGCCACTGAGGTGTATCTGATGAGCTTGAAATATCTGTAGTTGATTCTTCAATTGTGTTTTCTCTAATCCTTCATGATCTCTAAAGAGATGGGAAATGTAGGCCTCCCAAATATGTGACGGTATATTACAATGTGGTGATCTACCCCACCCCACCCAGTTTCCCAACGTAGCTGTCACTATTTCACAGAATTGTTTAGAATTGTTTTGGAGTACAGAATCTAATAGGGTCAACTACTGTCTATTGTAGGATTCCTTTTTTTTTCTTTGCTATATTAGCTTTATACTGCTTTTTTATTTTAAATAACTCTTTGGGAGTATTCCAGAATTATCTTTGCTATATTTAAGATATAACTGCCTCAGGTGTTTTCTGGTTTCTTTATTTTCCTTGTCTACCGCTGTGATAACTCTTACCCTTCTGGAGTTCCCCCTACTCCTCTCCATCCTCCTTATTAATGAGGCAAGAGATGGAAGTAGCTCTCTGAGGCATTCTCAGGGTTATCTGTCTTTATGATGATTTTTTGAGCCAGTTGCTTAACGATGAATCTAATAAATTTGCCAGTTTAAATCCCATGGTTACCAACCATTTCAATCTTCCTTTCCTTATCATCATGACATTATCCCCAAACTATTTTTGAGCTGGTAAGTGAGTCTCTTTTTGGATACAGAGGGTGAGAGCAATTGGCAAGTGATCACTCTCTGTTCTAGCCATCACTTCAAATTTTCCTAGATGCTTGTAAATGGAGTTTGACAGTAGGACATAATCTATAAAACTATTCCCATTGCCTGAAATATATGTGTTTTCCCCATGAAGCACAAACTTAGGATCTCCATTTATAATTCTAATGGTCAGTCATCTCACCATCTGCCCAAGACAAATTCTAAAGTAATTGATTCCATCATCCTGTGGTTGCCTGCTAAACTTATTTAAGCAGTCTTTTAGTACTTTGCAAGGCCAATATTGTGATGCAAAAAGCCTATCATTATTTATCCCAATTCATGTATTAAGATCTTCCAGCGCTATTAGATGTGCTTTTGGAAACTGAACTCCTAAATTATATACTCCTTAAATGATGCCTTTAAAGAGCTGCACGATAAGTTGTTACTGTTGGATTACTATTCCCTGTTTGCAGCAGGGGCAAGAACCAACTTTTAGTTATACGTAGTTTTGTAGTTGTCTTGTTTGATATTTGTAGCTCTCTTTTCTTTTTGATAGTATATTATTGTGCAGTTTATTTTATAGTCTGTTTTCTTTTGTATTACAGTTATCCCTCCACATTCACTAGAGTTAGGGGCACAGGATCCCTGTGAAAGTGGAAAAACTGTAAATAACTCTAGGTCCTCCCAAACCATATTTAACACACACAAAAACTGGGCAGTAATTGTTTGGGTCCTCTTTTTCCTTTTTTGAAGATGGGGACAATATTTGCACTCCACCAGTCTACTTCCTCTGTTCTCAAGGAATTCTCAGAGATTATTGTCAGTGTTGTCAGGAACTGAATCCACACACACAAATAGTATAGTGCATAAACACTATTTATTTGGAGTGAGGTACATCATACAAGACGTTAGTGAAGAGACTACCGGTCAAAACAAGATGCAAAAGCTTAAGATTCCCCAGCGTTCCCTCCCCCGTTTCCTGGAGACCTTGAAGCTGTGAGAGCCATGCAGCACTTATCAGCACATTCCTAGGAAGTGTTTACCTAACGGTCTCTGGTACCTAGGCTTCTCTGGTACAAGCAGGCTGTTACTTATGCTGGACTACATATCCCATTACTTAACATGAATGCATCTCGACATCCTGCCCCTCCTGAAAAAAAATGCTATAGGTTGTGTGAAATGCTGTACGGGTTAGTCAAGCTAAGAAGGGTTAGTGGGAAAGGGAATCGGGTACTTCTGAAAAGTGGAAAAGAAGTTAAGAACTAAAGACATTACGAAAATCAAGACATTCAGTTAGTTAGAAGGGGATAGAAGTGTCCCTTTGTGGATTCTTTGATTGATGACTTGAGAGACTCTGGTGAAGCAGGGGTCAGTTGGCGAAGAAGTCTGCAAAGGGGCCGGTTTGAGCAAGCTGCAATGAAAAACAGGGTGGATGAGTTTGTAATTTGAAGGAAGAGAAAGTTCAAAACTGACTGTATTAATGGCTCATTTGATGGGGAAAGGACCAATGTATTTAGGGGTGAGTTTTTTAGAGGGCCCATCAAAAGTCAAGTTTTTTATGGAGAGGTAAACAAGGTCCCCAGGTTTGTAGTTAGGGTTGCACTGCATTTTTCTATCAGCAAAGCATTTGTGAGAGGCTTCAGAAGTTTCAAGTACAGAGTGAACACAGTCCCAACTTTGGGTGATTTTGTGAGCCAAGTTGGCAACAGATGGGGGAATGCTAGCCCTGTCCTTCTTGGAGATAGGTGGGAATCGCTTAAGCTCTGCGCCATAGACAACTTCAAAGGGAGATTTTCCAGTGGAGGAATGTACAGCTGAATTGTAGGCAAATTTGGCGAAGGGGAGCAGAGGCACCCAATTATTTTGGTTGGAGTTAACAAAGCAGCGAAGGTATTGCTCCAGAGTTTGATTGACACGTTCCGTCTGTCCATCAGTTTGTGGATGGTGGTTATTGCTCAGTCTTTGGACTATTCCCATGGATTTGAGGAGCGAGGTCGAGAACGGAAGTAAATACTGGTTTCCTATCTGAGAAAATGCGGGACAGGAGGCCATGGAGTTTTGAGACATTAGAGATGAAAAGGTCAGCAAGTTTTTCTGCAGTGCGGACTTTTTTGAGAGGAATGAAGTGAGATTGTTTCAAGAAGTGGTCAGTGACAACCTAGATGACGTGATGTCCTCAATAATTGGGAAGACCGACTATGAAGTCCCAGGAAATGATGTCCCAGGGGGCTGAGGGTGCAGGGAGGGCTGGAGGAGTCCACGTGGTTTTGAGGCAGGAGGTTTACAGGTGTTGCAGATAGCACAGTTCTTTATGTATTCTTGTATATATTTGGTTAATCCAGGTCAGTGGAAAAGTTTCCTGACTGCATGAAGTGTTTTGAGGAAGCTGAAATGTCCAGCAGGTTTAGAGTCATGAGTCATGATATCTTCTGAGTACCTCCGGTCTGCAGTTTGAAGGTACATACAATTTGGTTCCAATAAAAGCTATGCCATTAGTCCAAGTAACTGCATTAGAGTGGCTGTTTAACCAGTCATCAGTGGTGTAAGCAGTTTTTAGGGCTTGCAGGAAAGCGGAATCAAGCATAGAAGAGATCGAGGAGCAGGCGTGTTCTTGCATGCATGTGGTAACTTGCATTCCCAGTGTGTCGGGAGTGAAGAGAGTCTGTTCTTTAGAGAGAAAGGAATGGCTTGGCATTTCATAGCAAGGGAGTCTAGAAAGAGGGTCAGCCAATGTATTTTTCTTGGTTTGAAAACAATTTTAAAGTTAAATTGTTGAAAAAATTCAGCCTAGCACACCTGTTTGGGGCTCAACTTTCTGGTAGTTTTCAAGGTTTCCAAGTTGTGGTGATCAGTCCAAACTTGGAACGGAGACTTGGAACTTTCCAAGTGCTGCCAAGTTGTGAGAGCAAAGTGGATGGCCATGGCTTCCTTTTCCAATATCAGCCAGTTATGTTGGGATTCAGAGAACTTTTTGGAGATGAAAGTATATGGTTTTAGATGTCCGTCTTCATCGTCCTGGAGGAGGACTGCTCCCATAGCAAAGACAGAGGCATCTGTTTGTATTATGAATTCCTTTTCTGGGTTTGGGAACAGCAGAAGTGGTTCTGAGGTGAATTTGTGTTTTTTTTTTAATATTTTTATTAAAGTTTAAAGTGAAAATAAAAAAAACCTTCCCCACTTCCAAGGTTTTTTCTTTTTTTCCACCAGTTGATTCTGCTTATTTACATTCCATTCATACATAGTTTCTCTTCAAAAGGTAATCTTACATTGTTAACGTCTTACATCGTTACATTTCTGCTTTGTTACATTGCCTTATTACATTGTTGCCTTATATTATATACAATCTTGCTTTATTCTTTCCCTTTTCTTATTACTATATCTTTATCCAATTTAAGACTTCTCTCCATTCCCTTTCAAAGTTCTGGATAGACTTATTTTTCAGTGAAGATGTTAGCTTTTCTATCTCTATCATATCCAGAACTTTGAATTTCCATTCTTTTACATCAACATGGTTTCTTTCTTTCCAATATTGTGCATGTGTCAATCTTGCAGCAGTTATCAAATACAACAGTGTCTTCTGGTAACATCTTATCTCTCTTTGTTGCCCCAACATGCTTAACAAATAAAACTCTGGCTTCATTTCAAAATTTAAATTGTAAATTCTTTGAATTTCATCATGTATTTCCTTCCAAAATTTCCTTGCTATCTTACAGGTCCACCACATATGAAAGAACGACCCCACCTTTTCATCACATTTCCAATATCTTTCATTTCCATTTTTAGTTATTTTCTGCAACCTTTCAGGTGTCATACACCATCTATGTAGCATTTTATAAAAGTTTTCTCTTAAATTTAAACTAGGTGTAAATTTTATATCTGTTTTCCATGCCCTCACCCATGTGTCCAACTCAACTGGATGTCCAATATTTTGTGCCTATCTAACCATATTATCTTTAACAGTTTCTGATTCCATTTCTCTTTGCAACAATAGCTTATAGAATTTGGAGATTCTCTTCTTTTGGTCCTCCTTCATCAATAAATCTAATTCATTTTCTTTTCTTTCAAATCCATATAATTTTTGATTCATTTTAAATCTCTCTTTAAGTTGTCTCCATGGGAACCAGTTAAATTCATGTCCCAAAGCCTTTAATTCCTCTTCTGTGCACATTCTTGGCTTATCCCCTTCCCATTTCAACAAATCTTGATAGGTTAGTAAATTTCCTTGTTTTGTTAGGGCAATTTTATGTGCTTCTTGAGGTGAGGTCCAAATCGGAAATCTTCTACAGAATTTATGCTTTATTTGTAACCATACTTTCAATAATGTCTTTCGAATACAATGATTATTAAACTCTTTATTCACTGTTATTTTGTCATAACATAAGTATCCGTGCCATCCAAACCTATTATTAATTCCTTCCAGTTCTTTTACATGTTGTATTTTCTAGATGTATCCAATCTTTGATTAAATCTAAACAGCATGCTTGATCATAGGTTTTTAGCGACGGCACATCAAATCCTCCTCTCTCTTTCGCATCTTGTAATATTTTAAACCTAATTCTTGGTTTTTTCCCTTGCCAAATAAATTTTCATAATTCTTTTTCTCATTCTTTAAAAATCTTTTCTCTTCCTATTATTGTTAAATTCTGAAAGAGAAACATAAACTTTGGTAATAAAGACATTTTAAAAGCATTTATTCTTCCCAGGAGAGACAAATCAAAATGCACCCATCTTTCCATTTCACATTTTATCTCCTTCCATATCTTTAATTAATTTTATCAAACAATTCTTGATTTTTGTTTGTGATTATGATACCTAAGTATTTTACTTTCTTAGTGATTTGATATCCCGATCTTCTCTCCAGGTCCGCTTGTTCTTTTTTTGTCATATTTAATGTCATCATCATTGTCTTTTCTCTGTTCATCTTGTATCCTGACATTTGTCCATATTTTTGTGAGATGTCCATCAACACCTGAATTGAATCTTGAGGTTCCTCCAAAAATATAATTACGTCATCAGCAAAAGCTTTATATTTTATTTCCTTATTCTTTACTCTCAAGCCACATATCTATAAATCTTCATTTACTGCAATCAGTAATACAATACAATACATCCAATACAGCTATGAATAGTATTGGTGATAACGGGTACTCTTGCCGTACCCCCTTGTTTATACCAAAACTTGTCGTTATATCTCCATTTATAATTAGCTTTGCTGTCTGATCCTGGTAAATCATTTCAATCCATTTACAAAAGGCTTCTCCCAGGCCATATTCTTTTAAGACACTATGCATAAATTCCCACGAAACATTATCAAAAGCTTTTTCTGCATCCAATAAAATAATAGCTATCTTCTTCCCTGGGTTTTTATCATAATATTCAATCACATCCAGTAATGTTCTTATTTTATTCTTCATATATCTCCCTGGTAGAAAGCCTGTTTGACCTTCATGAATCTTATCCTGTATTACATTTCTCAGTCGTTTTGCCAGTATTGTCGCCAGTATTTTGTAGTCTGTATTCAACAAAGAGATTGGTCTGCAGTTTTTAACTTCTCTTTTATCTTTTTCTTCTTTAGGTATCAATACAATATTTGCCTCTCCCCAAGATTGAGGTTTTCCATAGTTTTCTATTTCTTTCAAGGTTGCTTGATATGGATGAATTAGTTCTTTTACAAATCTTTTATGACATAGTGCAGTAAATCCATCTGGTCCTGGTGCCTTATTCTTTTTCAAATCTTTTATACCTTCTTCTATTTCGATTAATGTTATTGACTTACTTAACTATTCCTGTTTCTCCAATGATATTTTTTGGATCTTGATCTTGGTAAAAAATTCTTTCCACTCTTTCTCATTTTGATACTGATGGCTTTTTCCATAAAATAATTTTTCAACGTATTCTTTAAACTTCTTTTTTATCTTCTCATGTTGCATAATCATTTTCTTCCCATTTTTCAACTCAGTTACTGTGTTCCTCTCTCTCTTCTTCTTAAGTTTATGCGATAACCATTCCCAATTTTGTTAGCATGTTCAAATTGAGTCAACTTCATCTGTTTCATCTTTTTTTCAATTTCCTCTGATGTTATCAACATTATCTCTTTCTGTATTTTCTTTATCTCCACTTGCAATGACTTCTTCGATGGATTTTGTCTAAATTTTCTTTCTTTCTCTTGAAGTTTAGCCATTAACTCTTGATATTTCTCTCGCCTGTTCTTATTCTGTATTTGTCTTTTTGTATAAAAAATCCTCTCATTACTGCCTTAGATGCATCCCAGACCATCTTCATCTTCATATCTTCTCTTATATTTTCTCTAAAATAGTTTTCCAAGACTTCTTTCGCTTGTTGTATTATCTCCTCATCATTTAATAGACTATCATTTAACCGTCACTGAAACTGTTTTACAGTGTCCTGTATTTGCATCATCACAGGATGATGGTCTGAGATGATCTTAGGCAGTATTTCTATCTTTTTTGTCTCTGTTAACAAATGCTTAGAAGTAAAAATCATGTCTATTTGAAACCATGATTGATGTACTTCCGAAAAGTAAGTAAAGTCCTTTACATTAGGGCAAAACGTTCTCCATGTATCCAGAACTGATATTTTTTCATGCATCTCAAAAAAAAATTTTGGCAGTTTACCTCCCTTCCCTTGATCTTGCTTTTTTGGAGAAACAGATTTCTCCATTTTAACATCATCATCATCATCATCATTTATTGATTAGTCAACTGACCATATCAACAATAAAAATATAATATATAATACAAAAATACAGATACAAAAATTCCATACACAAATGGACTCAGCTCATATAAAATTAACTAAAATAATTAAAACATATAAACTTAAACTTAATAAATAGTGAGTTTCATATAAGAAGTAAAATACATGGTAAACAAGAAAGATAAAATAACAAGTATAAAAATTCAGTCCTAACATTTAAATAAGCTCATCGCCATGACAGGGGACCCCATTTTGTGTGATAAAAAGATCTCTCAGGTAGGCAGCTTTTATAATAAATTTTGCAATCCTGTGGACTGAGTATGAATTCTCTCTGGAAAGAAAATAGGTCAGTCTAACAGTTGGATCCCAATTGGTCATTCTAACCAGAAGTGGTTGTAAGTACTGGGATCTCACCTTGGTATATATACAGCAATCAAACAGTATATGCACAATATCCTCTATGGCTGATGCACCACAGATGCATGTTCTTTCATGGTATGGAATTTTTCGAAACCGTCCTATTCTTACCATAGAATTAAGTTGTTCAAATCTAGCTCTGGTGAAAGCTATTCTCTGTCTCTGTGTTAGGTTCAGCCTAAGATACTTTTCTAGACCAAATATAGTTTTATTTTTGGCTAACCAATTTAGAGACTTCGAACCGGCCAGCAAAGCTATATCTGTTTGGGCACTGATGTCCAAAATTCTTTGTTTTAATATTTCCTGTGCTGAGTGTCCACAAGATAATAAATAAGACGGGGAAAAGCCAAGCTGGTGCATTAGTTGGAACAGCTGGCATATCCAGGAATTTGAATGCTGGAGATCTAACTGTTCATCTAAGCAAAGCTTAGGGAGTCTTCCTGGGTCCATTTTGAGGATCCTTAGCCAGTAGTTAAAAACTTTTATCAAAACCTGGCACTGAATAGAATGTGCCCCTAATTCTGCTCTTACTGCTTGAGCCGGAGTGTTCTTATCTGCTCCTAGTATCCTCCTTAAGCAGCAGCTCTGTGCCTGCTCCAAAAGTGGTACTTTCATTTGACCCCACAATTCTGCCCCGTAGGATAGAATAGGCATGATTTTAGCCTTATAAACTTTTAGAATAGGGGATATACTGGAGGGGTGGTTATAGTTTATCAATTTATAGAGTATATTAGAGTTGACCATAGCTCTCTGTTTGTTTCTTCTAAGATGATTTGTCCGTTTCCCTGTGTTTGAAAAGGACAACCCTAGGTATAAATAGGAGCTGACTTGTTCAATCGGGACTCCTTCCAGGAACCAATTATATTTTTTTTGACCTTTTCCCAAATACCACCACCTTAGATTTATCTTTGTTAATGGCTAAGTCATTATGGGAACAGTAATTAGCTAGGTTCTGTAAAAGCCATCTCAAACCAACCTGCAAACGGGCGATCAGAACCATGTCATCGGTATAGAGGACGACATTGAGGAATGTGTTGCCTATCTTGGGTCTATGGGCCATTGTTGAAGAGAGGAAACCTGGGATGTCATTAGTGTATAAGTTAAATAAAATTGGAGCTAAAATACATCCCTAACTCCTTTATGCACATTAACTCTCTTGGTCAGCGCACCATTGGCTCCAACACGCACTTTAAGACAAGTATCTGTATGAAGGGCCTTGAGCAAAAAGAGGAGTCTTGGCTCCATATTGAAATCTGCCAATTTGCTCCAAAGAATATCCCTGTTAACTGCTCTAAGATCTATGAACGCTGTGAAGAGTTGTTTTCCTTCAGACATATACTTTGTAATAAGGTGACATAAAATAAAACAATTATCCATTGTGGATCTTCCTGATCTAAAACCTGCTTGTTCTTCCACTAACAAGTTTTTATCAACAATCCAATCCTCAATTTTGCCTAACAGATGTTTTGTATACACTTTGGCCACAATGTCAACAAGGCTTATAGGTCTGTAGTTTTTAGGGTCTCCTTTGTCACCTTTTTTATATATGGGCACAATAATGGAAAGTTTCCATCCAGATGGAAAATGGCCTGTGTTGTCAATAAAGGTGAACAGACCAGCTAGGATAGACGCCCACTAATCCACATATGTCTTAAACATTTCTGGAGGATGTAAATCTTCACCTGGAGCTTTATGTGATTTCAGGGACTGTATAATATTTGTAGTTTCAGCCACTGTAACTGGAGACCACTGGGGGAGCTCTGCTAAAAGTAAGTGATTTTTTTTAATTAATTTTTATTTGATTATACGTATACATTTTTAAACATACATGTAACATATATATATATATATATATCATTTTACCCCAATCATCTATTTCCCTGTTCTTCCCTCCCCTTCCCACCATTCTAAACCTACCCCCCTTCTCCATTCTATTGCACCTTTGTTACACCTTATCATATCTATTAATCCCATCACCAAATTCTAAACATACTTTCCCTACAAAATCTATCTTCTAAATAAAAGAACCTACCAACCACCCCTTCCCTTCTTTTCAGAACTCAGGTAATCCATGATTCCTTATCTATAATTTCCTTCTTTTATATTGTTTATGTTTCATATATATTTCTCAATAAATTTCAACATATTCAACTTCATTTCAATCTATATCTCATTTGTCCTTTACCATTACACCTTTTCTTCTTTTTCATTTACTTTTCTTAACCATTACTACCATTTCTACATTTTTCACAAATAGTATTTCTCTACTTCCAAGACTCCTTTTCACTTTCCTTTTCTCCTTCTTTAACTTAAATCCATTAAACCTCTTAAATCTCTTATATTACCTAAAACACTAAATTATTGAAACCAAATTTTTATCTCATAACTATTGTTGCCTTCTTTCCCCAACAATCTTCCCACAGTGGGAGTACCATTTTCCATGCTTCCAATATTTCTTTTCTCTTATCATCTTCCAATGATCCAATTACTATATCTGCCTCAGCCATATCATAAAGTTTAATTAACCAATCTTCTATTCTTGGGATTATGTTTTGTTTCCATACCTGGGCATAACATATTCTCGCTGCAGTTATCATATATAGTATAATTTTCTTTTGTGGTTTATTTATCCCTAGTTCTTCTATCATATTTAACAAATATACTTGGGGTGTCATTGCAAACCTTATTCTTAATATTTCTTGTATTTTACTATGTATTATTTCCCAAAAATTTTTCGCTTGTTTACATTTCCACCAAATATGAAAAAAGTACCGCTTTCTTCACATTTCCAACATACATCTCTTGCATTTTTAATGCATTTA